>JAQGCP010001558.1:0-12121 GCA_034699885.1 Acrobeloides thornei | reverse complement strand
ATTTTCATGCGCTCTAATTATGGCAGGTCTCAATTCATTCATTTTAACACTAAAAACAAAATTTTAAATGAAATTTGATGATAAAAAAACAATGAAAATGCAAAAAAATCAAGTGTTGCAGTTTCATCTCGCACCCTGTAGAATAATTCCTCATACTTGAAGAATCTCCACCGAATCAGAGATTACCCATTCCAAAATCTATGATTAATGAGCAATGCATAATTCAGGGGACTATCTCCAGTTTTATGGACTCTTTTAGTGCAAGTTCTGGGTATTCGAGAACTTTAAGATTATCTTGTAGATGTGTTTACAAGCTAATTAAAATTAAATAAGCACCTTCGGTTGCTTATTTTCAAAATGAATATATGATGAAGTGAGGAGCACACAAATCTTACAGGGTGGCGCACAAAAAACCGGACACTTCAAAAAAATGTTTTTAACATGTTTTTTTCGACGGCCTTCAATCGAAACTTCAAACTTTTCATTTTTTCGACTTATTTCTCATCTTTTTTGCTATTTTTGAACTTTTCGGTGAAATATATGGGGTTTTAAGCAATAAAAATGAAAGAATTCCGCTCTGCTACCATTCGAATGCATGAAAATGGATATTCTGTCAGGGAAATTGCAGAGATTCCCAGTGTTCTTAAGTCTACCGTTCATGATGATATTAAGCGCTTTGAAGAAACAGGATCGTGCAGGACGTGGAAAAACATCGAAAGCCAGGACTGAAGAAAATATCAGAAAAGTTGCAAGATTGATCCAAAAAGATCCTTCAAGCAAATTCAATTCTTCACGAAAACTTGCCAAAAAAATCAGAATTTCTAGTCGAGATGAATGGCCAGCAAATTCGGCTGATTTGAATCCTCTTTGCTATTCTGTATGGAGCATTTTGGAAGCCAAAGCTTGCGCTAAGCCTCATAAAGACATTGAATCTTTAAGAGGCAATATTTCGAAATATCGAAGATAGCTCCCTAGGGAGTGGTGGTAGAAAAAAAAGTAGCGCCACAAACTTGAAGCCTAGTTTATTTTTAAGTACCTGGTGAGTGATTAATAAAAACATATTAGTTAGGTCCCGCGCCTTTATACTTGTGGAGAAATCGATGGGTCACATTTGGCCAAAAATGGCATTTGGATCATTTTAGTGTTTTTATCATAACTTTTTTTCTAGTGATCGTTTTCTACAATTTAAAGCATATTTTTATTGCTCATCGTTGCCCTTTCCAACGACACCAAAACTATGTCCCAAGCCTTTGTAGTTTTCGAGAAAAGTGACTTTCATTTTAAATTTGATGAAAGCCTTGTATTTCCTGTCTAAATATGAGATTTTATCAAATTTCGATCAATACACACCCCGATTACCAGAATCAGTGGCCTGTTGCAATGAAACGGAAAACAGAAAACGGAAATTTTCTGTATTTTTGGCTAAAATTTCCGTTTTCCATTTTCTGTTTCATTGCAACAGGCCACAGGGAAGCGTTTTCAAGGTTCAGAAATGCGCGCAATCGATTCCTCGCATAAAATTAGCCCTAATAGGGTGGTCGAGATCGAGATTTTTAAATCGAGATCTCGATTTTCGAGATAAAAAATTTCCAAAATTTACCATGGTCCCCCCTTACGTTTTTTTCCAACAAATTTCAAAAATTTTGGGCAAAAATATAAGGGGGGGACAAGGGTGATTTTTTCAAAAAATTTTCAACAATCATCTTGGTCCCCTTGTGTTTTTCGCGCCGATAGGTACGAAAAATTTGTTTATATTGAAATCCTTGAAGTAAGTAAAAAAACCAGCGCCGCGGCGAAAATTTTTTGTAAATGCTTGTTTCTAATTGAAAATAGTCAGAAAATTACGATTTTTTGTATTAAAAATGTCCAATTTGGCACATTTTTTTGAAAAGTGAAAAATTTAGGACAATTCGGGTGAAATCTTTAGAGGGGGAGGGGTATGGTTTATGGTCACTTCTGAAAAGTGGGGTCCAAAATAGGGCCGAGTAGAAAATTTAAAAAAAATTTTTAACAAGTGACCCCCTAGGGATAATTTTATGTGGGGAATCGATTGCGTGCAATCCCGAACCTTGAAAACGCTTCCTTGATCCTGATTCAGGGAAGGGATTGATGTTTTGAAGCGTAAATCTGAAAGTGCGATGTTTTGGTTTTTTCCCTGAATCAGATTCCAGCATTCTCGAAGCATGAAAACATACTCCTGATCCGGTTTCGGGTATCCAAGTCTCTCGATACCCCTCCCCCCACCATCCCACATCTTGATGAAACTGATTCAAATTTATGTATAGTATTTTTCAATAGATTGATTTCTTCCTTGAATCAGGATTAAAGAAGCGTTTTCAAGGTTCGGGAGTGCGCGCAATCGATTCCATGTATAAAATTACCCCTAGGGGATCACTTGTTAAAAAAAATTTTTCAGGCCCTATTTTGGAACCCACTTTTCAAGAAGTGACCACAAACCGCACCCCCGGTCACTCTTCCCCTCTTTAAGTAAAGTTAAAAAGCAGCTCCGCAAGCGAAAATTTTTTTAGAGACATCCATGTTCTAATCTAAAAATGCTCAAAAAATGAAAATTTTTGGTAAAAAAATAGCAGATTTTGGACATTTTTGTTGAAAAAATGTGGAAATTAGGATAGTTTTATTGAAAAAACGTAAGACCTTTGGGATTTAAAAAAATTTGGTCAAAAATTTTGGGCAAACATACGGGGACCATTAAGACAAATTATTCACTTTTTCGGGTTTGGGGGAAGCTTCCCTCTTCTCTTCCCCTGATTTGCGCCACTGGTCATAGCAGTAATTTTTTAAGGGGGATCCTACTCGACTAAAAAAATCGATTTTTTGGTCTTCGCGAGAAATTTTTGGTAATATTTCCGTTTGTTAAGTAAAAAATTAGCGCCACATGCGCGAAAATTTTTTTGAAAATGGGGTTTTTAGTTTAAAATGCTTTGAAAATAACGATTTTTAATAAAAATTCAACTTTCAAATGATTACCTCGGCGAAAAAATCTCGATTTCAAGATCTCGAATTCCCATTTTCGAGATTCTCTATTTCGAGATCTCGATTTATGAGACCTCAACCACTCTAATAGATATAAACAAATTAACTCTAGAAAATAATACAATTAATAAAATCTAAAAAGTTTTCTGCAAAATGACTCGTTAGAATAATTCGATTGATAGCACATGCTTGTTGACCAATCGTTTCAATAACTGGACTATTGCGTTTCAGGCAACAAAACGACTGTAAAGTTAGCTTACTTGGTTACTTTTTTTGTTTCCATTTCAGGAATAGGAAACATTTCTTTTGTGTAACTCTGCTTTCGGCATAAATTTTTTGATGAATTTTTCCATCAACTCGATTTTTGTTTCACTGACATGATCATTTGGGAAAAGATAGTTTCGAAGATTAAACAAATAATAATTATTAAATAAATAATACAATTAACAAAAAAAGAAAAAAATTTATTTCATCTATGAAAAGACAATAGATTCTATCTTTCTTTCAAGTTGCACAATCCTTCTCAGCAAAAACAAGGTGATCATCCTAATAAAACTTATTTAGTTTCGTTTAAAGCTCTAATATACTTACGAATCGATACAATGTCCAAAACAAGCCACCGTTAATGGTCTAGTTGACGCGAGATTTAGTAAATAGTCATATGGCGCAATTCTTGAGACCACGTATGGAAAAAAATAAACAATTCGATATACGAATAATGGGAGAAAAATGGCCGTGAAATCAACCAAATCACAGAAAGTCTAAAATATTGGTATAGGTTAGGTAAAAATTTGTTTAAATCTAGAGAAAATCTAGAATATCAAGAATTGTGAGAAAACCAAGAACATCTAGAAAAATCAGGAAATCTAAAACGTCTAGAAAATCTAGATAAAATCTATAAAATCGAGATAAAATCTAAACATAATCTTTAAAAAAATCTCGAAAATCTAAGAAATATGGAAAATTCATTAAATCTAGAAAATCTAGAAATCCTAGGCCAAACCTATAAAAATCAAGAAAACTTAAAAAATATGGAAATTCATGAAATATATTTATTTTTGCATTGAAACTATTTTTAGGCTTAAGCTTTAAGGCTTAGGCTTAATCTTAAGCTTTCTTAGGATTCTTAGGCTTATGCTTCATAGGCTTAGGCTTCTTAGGATTCTTCGACTTATGCTTAAGATTCTTAGGTTTTCTTAGGATTAGGTTTCTTAGGATTAGTATTCTTAGACTGGGCTACTTGGGAGGCTTAGAATTTCTGATAGGGCTTAGGTGTTCTGCCTAATAAAAGTTAATAATTTTTTTCATTAAAAATTCAAATTTTTTCAATACAAAAGTCAATATTTTTAGTGGAAAATAAATATTTTCAGTGCAAAAATAAATACCGTTGAGAATACACGAAATCTGGAAAATTGAGAAATTTAGATAAAATCTAGCAATCTAGACAAAACCCAGAAATTTGGAAAACCAGGAAATTCAACAAGTCTAGAAAAAGTAAAGCAAATCGAGTCTAGAACATAAATTTACCTGTACTATCAAAGTTCTTTCTTGATCGACTCTTAATTTGGACCAAGTATTCTGTTTTACATATTTACGAAATTTGATCACCGTCAATATACCTAGCAAAAAGCCTATTATGCCTATAGCTATCCTTAGAACTGTATATGAAGTCGTTAATATAAAAGAGCAAATCGTAAAAGGGAAAGTTGAACCGGTTGTGATTTCAACTTTACAAGATTCTAAACATTTCAAGAATAATCGAAACAAATCATAAAATCACCAGGAAAAGCTACTAAAGGTAAAAACGTGACAATAGCACTCATTATTATGACGATGCAAATCTTTCTTGTGATAGACTTGGTAAAAAGATTCATGTACTCATGCATGAAATACATGGCACAAAATCGATTGAATGTCTTGAGTAGCCGCAAAAAGGCTATAGCTAATGATAAGGATAAGTTGACAAACACCATAAATCTATCGATTCTAATGTTATATAAGGAAATTCCATAGTCAACTGAGGTCATATTTATGACTCGAGAAAATTGTACTCGTCTAAAAGTTTGTTTATTTAAATGACTTTAAAAAAATGATAGGACTTGTTCGACTAAGGAATAGACTAAGGGTGTATATCTATGCTCTGATCAAGATTAGCATCTTACAGCGTTTTTGGTCATAACTTTTAAAGTTTTTATCCATATGAGCTAATCTTGGCATTATTTTAAAGCTTGAATTTCGAGTTTTAAAATGACACCAAAACCAGCTCGCACCCTATAGACAAACTAAGGACAGGTAGAGGACAGACTAAAGTCAGGACATTACAGGACGAAGCTATAACAGGTTAAGGACCACACGTGTACAAACACTCCCCCAAAATTTCGGACCAGAGCACTCGAGAAAAATCATAAGAGTCTCCCCTTATGGTTTTTTGCGCGCGCAAAAATTTTTAGCGCACGAGATCATTTTTAGGTCACGCTTGAGCAAAATTTTTGACAAAATTATAAGGGAGGACCATTTATATCTTTTTGGCCTGGCTTGCGAGCCCATTTTTTGCTTGTGCACGGCGCGCGACCCCACCCAATTTGGGTGGGGTTTGGGGGAGGTTTGTACACGTGTGTTAAGGACGGACTAAAGGCAGGATAGGACAGGGTAAATTACGAACAGCTTACACGGTGACAACAAATTTTCACTAAAAACACAAAAGTACAGTTTTTTTTGGCTCACCCTGTAATAACAGACTAAGGACAAGACCAGACAAGATTTAGGTACAACTTACTGGATTAAATAAACTGCTTCAACCGTCGAATTTTCTATTAACAACACCACCAGCAATAGACTTTGAAAAAACACCATAATTCCATATGGTATATGAAGGGATAAATTTGCTCGGATTAGCATCAAAGTTAATAGGACAAAAACCAACCCAATAGACCCGAACTAAATTTTTGAAAAGAACTGATTTTTTGAAAGTTTTTACCACTGGTGCCATATATCCATGGACTAAAGTAGTGGTTTGGTAAAACCCAGCATTAAATTTGACTTCATCATAATGATTTTTCATATAGATGTTGGCATAGTTTACACACGCACCAAACGGGGATCGTACCCAATCGTTGATGATATCTAAATAGTTAATATTAGAATCTATACCTATATCTATATAGTATCCTAAATATGAGTACTGCTCTTCCAAACCAGTTTGGGAGGAGAGCCTGCAGTAAATCTCTCTGGTCAGTGTGCGCTTCAGTCGCTCGGCATGTAAAAGTTCCGCATGGTTGACAGCCGGCTGGCTGTCAACAATATAACCCGTATGTATTATGTATTTCAAATAAAGTTTTAAGTTTATTTCTATTACTAGCACAATCCAACCTAACGCAATTTCCATATACTATATCTGTGCCATAGAAAAATAGGGGTGGTAGCCTCCCACCCTGAGATAGCCTCATGAGATCGAAAAATGGAAACCAATGCGATACGTTTTCATTGTTGAGATTATGATTTTTCACCAAAAATGACCAAAATTTCCTTTTTTTATCTATAAAATTTCAATTTTTTCCAATAAAAACGTCCATTTTTTTAAACAAAAATTGCAATTTTTTGAGCTTTTTCAGCTTAAAAACAAGCATTTCTCAACAACTTTTCGCATACGTCTGACTTTTTCTTACATGTAAGGATTTTAACAAAAAAATTTCGCACGAGGAGCGCGTCGACCAAAAAGAAGGTGGTCAAACGTACCGCATCCTCTCTGAACCGACTATCCCATTAAATTTCTATATCTGTGTCCAGACCTATGCTTATACAAAGAGACTTCAAAAATTATAGCTTACCAATAACGTATGGATGAAATTGATTACAAGCGCTCACAAATTGATAAGTTGCTTCTCTCCAAAAGGTATTGTTCAAAATCTCGGGGTACAACTTCATCACATCCACCACATCATACACCAAACCATTGTCTACATAGGTATATTTAATCATTGGTAATGAGGTCGACATTTTGTTGGAAAAGTTGCTTCTAAATGGGCCAAAGAAAATAAAGGTCAAACGGTCTATCAGCTAAGAATATCGATAACTGGTAATTAGATTTATTATAACACTTCTCTGCCGACATTAAAGAGGGGAAAAGTCATATCGGGTATTCGACAAAAATTTTTTCGGCGAAAATGATCGAATAACGTAAAATAAGCCTAATATTGGATGAAAGTTGCTAGAGCTCTGTAGTCTAATTTTAATGAAATGATTAAATGATACCTTGGTAACAGGCGGAAACGAGTTCACAAGATTTATTAGATTTATCAAAAAAATATCGATAACTGATAATTAGATTTTAACATTTTCCTGCCGACGTTACGTTAACGAAAATTTTGTCCTCCATAGTTCATTGGTAATGTGCTTAACTTTGACTTTAAAGGGCCGAGGGTTCGATTCCCCGATTGAAGTAACTTTTTTGCCTTTATCACTATCAAACCAAACAGCACTACTTTCTTTTGTTACAGCTTGCTCAAGTAATAACCGGTCTTACTTGGAATTTATCCTTATATGTGTTATATTTAAAAACTTTGTTTGCGCACATTGAAAAATCATGAATTCCTCAACCATGAAATCGTAGAAAAAACCAGAAGTTTTCGTTTTTTTCAAATTTTCTCCACTTTTGGGACACCATATACTTATATTTTAGATTAAATACCTGATAGATGGTACCCCTATGTAAACATTCAAAAACTCTTTCAGATTCGTACTTCCAATAGCCGAAAACCTCTGAATACAAAAATCACCCGATTTGGAGAAATTTGTGAACATTTCATTTTTTGACTCGCAGAGCAAACTTTTGCGAAAAGTTTTTTAAAATTTTTTCGAAAATAACCCTTCGGGGTTTTCCTATGCGAAGAATCGATTGCGCACATTGAAAAGTCTTGAAAAAGCTTCCATGACTCTGAATTAACCCCAAAAACTCAAAAGATTCAGTTTTTATGAATTCAGGATCAAGGAATAACAATAAAATGAAAAATATAAGTGAAAAATGGCCAAAAACTGCATTCCTTGTCATAACTCAAATTTGATAGGTGGACGATTTTTTACTTCGTGCACGTGGACACCCCCTCCAATACCCCTGACTGTCCCTAGATTAGCCTAATAAATATGCTCTCGTAGTGACAGTTGTCTAAATGCGAAAATTTGAGAGAAAGTTTTTAGAGCTCTGTAGTCTAATTTTAATGACATCACAATGCTACCTTGGTAACTGGCGGAAAAAGATTCATTGAATTTACCAAAAATATCGATAACTGGTAATTAGATTTATTTTAATGGGTATATGACAACATTTTCTGTTTTCTTTGGAGATTCATGATCGTTTCATAATGCCACGCAGAAACTCGAAAATACACAACTCGAACCACTAATTTCGCATAATACGAAACCGTTACTGAAAGGTGTCGAAAAGGCTGGAATCCAACTGGATTGCGAACGGAAACGAAGTTGTAATGAAATTTGCCTCGCTATGGCTATGAGCTTTGGGGTTGCCGCGACTCTTTTTTATCGGATGTTCCGACCACCAACAACTCTATTGAGCGTTTCTTTTTTCCCATCATTCATTCAAAGAAAACTTCGTCCGAGCTCACCCTTCGGTCCTTTTTTGCTTTCATGAGTACTCAATTTTTCAGATGAATAAGTTCAAGCAAAAGCTGCTTCTGGAACATGTAAACATTGACTACCTCCTTGCCCAGCGACCAAAAAACCGAGGCAATCACCGATACGAAGATGTCGTGATCATCTACTATGACTATAGAACAGCGCCATGGCGCAAAATAGTTGTCAGAAAATGGGAATCACTTTATTTTCGATTCAATAATACAAATTTTCAAAACGTGAGGTGAAAAAAACTTTATCGATGGAAATGGATTCCATTGCAAATGGAATGATGCCAAATGCATTCTCTTAATTTGAATAACCGACTGGAAGCAAAATTTAGAAATTGTTATTCTGAAGCATTTTCCATTCCTTGACATCTCTGGCTATGCCCTTGCGTGAGTTTTCTGGAAAGGAATCGTTCTAATGTTTTATGTCTCACAGAATTATAAACCAGTTTAATGTGCTTTCTAATGACACCAAGATCGTAAAAAATGGATGAAGGGAAGCTGAGTTATAGCGTTTTTAGTGAGCGCATTGCATTTTGATAACTGCAAAAATACCCAAAATTGAGATCAACTTATAAAAATTTTGGATAAAGCTTTTTGAAAAATTTCTTTTTCCTTATACTTCTGACATTTCTAGGAATTCATATCTTTAAAGTCTAGGACAAGCACATTACCACTGAACTATGAAGTACAGAATTTTCATTTTTATATTTCAATTAAGTCTCAATAAAAATTTCATAAATTTTTTGAAAAAAACTTTATTGCAAAAATTTTGCAGCATAATATTCCTCATTAAATGTACTTTCCGAGAAACTTAACGTTAGCAGGGAAGTGTGAAAATAAATCTAATTACCAGTTATCGATATTTTTTGTTGATAAATTCAATAAATCTTTTGTCGCCAGTTACCAAGGTATCAGTCTGGTTTCATTAAAATTAGACTATAGAACTCTAAAAACGTTCTTTCATTTTCGCATGTATACAACTTTCACAACAAAAGCATATTTGTTAGACTAATCAATACATAACGTTTACCTTTTATTTTCTTAGGCCCATTTCGAAGCAACCCTTCCAACAAATGTCGATCTCATTACCAATGACTAAATATACCTTTAAAGACGATGATATGGTGTTTGATGTGGTGGATGTGATGAAGTTGTACCCCGAGATTTTGAACAATACCTCGTGGAGAGATGCGACTTATCAAATTTTGAGCGCTTGTAATCAATTTTATCCATACGTTTTTGGTAAGATATAATTTTTGGAGTCTTTAGGTATAAGTATAGGAATATGCATAGACATAGGTATGGACACAGATATAAGTATAGATTCTAATATTAACTATTTAGATATCATCAACGACTTGACACGAACCCCGTTTGGTGCGTGTATAGGCTCTGCCAACATCTATATGAAAATTCGTTATGATGAAGTCAAATCTAATGCTGACTTTCACGAAACCGTTAATTTAGTCTATGCATATATAGCACCAGTGGTAAAAGCTTTAATGAAAAATCAATTCTGTTATATCCTTTTCCAAAGTTTAGTTCGGATCTATTGGGTTGGTTTGCGTCTTATTAACGTTAATGCTAATTCAAAAAATTTATCCCTTCATACACCATATGGAATTATGGTGTTTTTTCAAAGTCTATTGCTGGTATTGTTGTTAATAGAAAATTCGACGGTTGAGACAGTTTATTTAATTCAGTAAGTTATATGTAAATCTTGTTCTTAGTCTGTCCTTAATCTGATATTACAACGTGAGCCAAAAAAACCCCCGTAATTTGCATATTTTGGCGAAAATCAACTATAAAGGGTATTTTCATGCGAGAAATAGATTGTGCGCATCGAAAACCCTTGAACACGCATCCCATACTATGAAATATACAATTTTCGGAATTAATACTGAATGTTGGGACTTGAAAATACGGCAATTTGATATTCCACGGTCTGGGAAGCGTTTTCAAGGTTTTTCGATGCGTGCAATCTTTTTATCCATATTAGCTAGTTTTGATATCGTTTTAAAGCCTGAACCTAGAGTTTTAAAATGACACTAAAACTATCTCATATGGATTGAATTTGTAGAAGTTATGATGGAAGAAGCTAAGGATGCATCCTGTTTTTCTTAAAAATTTAGCACCTTCTGTCATAACATTTACACATTCAATTCATATGAGCTGGTTTTGGTGTCATTTTAAAACCCGAGATTCAGGCTTTAAAATGATGCCAAGATCAGCTCATATGGATAAAAACTTTAAAAGTTATGACCAAAAACTCTGTAAGACGCTAAGCTTGACGCTGACGCAGAGCATAGATATACACCCTGTCCTTAGTTATTCCTTAGTCGGTCAAGTCCTATCCTTGTTTCTAAAGCCAATTAAATAAACAAACTTTTAGACGAGCACAATTTACTCGAATAATAGATATGACGTCAGTCGACTCTTCCTATGGGATTTTCATAAACAACGTTAGAATCGATAGATTTATGGTCTTTTTAAACCTATCCTTATCATTGGCTATAGCCTTGTTGCGGCTACTCAAGACATTCAATCGATTTTGTGCTATGTACTTCATACATGAGTACACGAGACTCTTTACTGCTACAAGCAAGATTTGCATGGTCATAATAATGAGCGCTATTGTCACCTTTTTACCTTTAATAGCTTTGCCTGGTATTTTTATGATTTGTTTCGATTAGTCTTGAAATTTTTAGAATCTTGTAAGGTTGAAATCACAGCCTCTGCAATTTTCCCTTTTACTATTTGCTCTAGTATATTAAGGACTTCATATACGATCCTAAGGATAGCTATAGCCATAATAGGTTTTTTGCTAGGTATATTGACGGTGATCAAATTTCGTAAATATCTCAAACAGAATACTTGGTCAAAATTAAGAGCGGAACAAGAAAGAACTTTGATAATACAGGTAAATTTCTGTTCTAGACTCGATTTTCTATACTTTTTCTAGATTTTTTGAATTTTCTGGTTTTTCCCAAATTTTTTGGGTTTTATTTAGATTTTCTAGGTTTTTTTAGATTTCATGATTTTCCATATTTCTTATATTTTATAGATTTTATCTAGATTGTGCATAGATTTTGTCTAGATGTTCTTTTGTCTAGATTTTCTCTCGATTTCTAGATATTCTAGATTCTCTCAATTTTCTCTAGATTTAAAAAAGTTTTTACCTATATTTTAGACTTTCTGTGATTTGATTGATTTCACAGCCATTTTTATTCCAGTATTCTTACTTCGATTGGTTTATATTTCTCCATACTTGGTCTCAAGAACTGTGCCATATCTCGGAGTACTGAATCTCGCGTCAACTAAACCATTACCTATGGCTTGTTTTGGACATTTTATCGATTCGTAAGTATATTAGAGTTTTAACGTAACGTACAAGGTGTTTCAAAGATCCTGTGCATACAATTTTTGTGTTCAAAAAACTAATTCATGATAATATTTTTCGAATATTCGGTTTCAACCGCCAAAATGATATT
>JAQGCP010001557.1:0-12123 GCA_034699885.1 Acrobeloides thornei | reverse complement strand
CGAACATGATTTCAAAAAGAAATTCTACACAATTGATAGGAAGACGAAGAGAAACAATTGGGCCGACTCAAAGAAATTGCGGATTTACACGTTCATGTGTATAGGCTAAGACTTCGGAGGAACTCCTCACAATATGTAGATCACTTGATTTGATGAAAATGCTGAAATATTAAAGGACATGTTTTCGTTGTAATACACAAACTTGTTTGAATTGTTTACGGAAAAATCGATTTTTTAAATTCCATAAAATCAACATTGTAGCTATAATTTTTTATAGCTAAATGAGACGAGCAAAATGACACGAAAATTATTCAATTTGAAAATTGTTTTGGGTTATTGAAACGAAAACCCTGAATCAGAATTATCGTTTCAATAACCCAAAACAATTTTCAAATTGGGTAGTTTTGGTGTCATTTTTTCGTCTCGTCGAGCTATAAAAATGCCGTCTTTCTTTTTTACATAAACCTAATAAATTTTTTTATATTTTAAGAAAATTCGTAAATTAATTTCAAGTGCAGGCTCTTCGTTTCAATGTTCAAACTCGTTTGAACGACCTTTTTTGTTTTACTTATATCTCTTTACCATTAGATTTTCAAGTAGTGGTCCAAAAGCAAAAAATGCTCAGAATTTTATGCTCTTTCACATGAAATCAACTCCCCCCTCAGAAATGGAGAGGTCGTTTAAAAAAATAAATTTTTATTTTCTAGTCTATTTTACAACAAAAAATTTTGGAGCAGGGAGTCGCCCCAGGGTCAAAAATTGAAATTTTTTTCGATTTTTGATCCTGGGGTCCCCCTGATCCATAATAGCACCAAATTTAAAAAAATTTTCTTTTCAAAATTTTAATTCCTTCGTTCCAACTTTAAAGGAATTCCCATTTTAGGTCTCAAAACCGCCTCAGAGCAGGGTATATTATCATGAAACTTGTAGTCGCATAACAGCTTGTATTTTCTCAAAATCCAAATCATGGTCATCTTTTCTTCATAAAAAGCAAACTTTTGCCCAATACAATTTCTTGGACCTGCACTGAAGGGAATATAGGAATAGTTATGTCGTGCAGCAATATTTTCAGGGAGGAAATTGTCCGGATCAAAAACATTATGATTAGGAAAGACCTAAAATTCAAACAAGTTTAAGTTTTGAAACGAAAATCTCTGAATTCAAAATTTACATTTTTGTTGTGGTGTAAAAGGTATGGAACAAAAATTTTTTCAATTTTTTTTGTTTTATTTCAATATTTTCAATTTTTTTCGTTTTATTTCAATTTTTTCGAATTTATTCAATATTTTCGAATTTTTTCAATTTTTTTCGAATTTTTTCAATATTTTTGTTTTATTTCAATTTTTTCGAATTTTTTTCAATTTTCAACTCTGAATTTAAAATTTACCTTTTTGTTGTGGTGTAAAAGGTATGGAACAATCATGACTGATGATCCTGATGGAAGAATTTTACCGTCTAAATATAAAAGTTTAAAAGAAGAAAAAAAGTGGTAAAATTTGATTTATCTCTTGCCAAAAATGCCATTTTTCGGCCTTTCAATTTTTCAATTTTTCGCCAAAAATTAACGGTGTGGGGAGTTATAAATTCATATAAAATTTATTAAAATTAAACAAGCTTGTCCACTTGATTAAATAGATAGGACTTCGGTTTTTCATTTTTATTTACATGGGTCGATCTCTAGTCTGTTTTCGATACAAAATTTTCAGATTTCCTCAATTAAACGAAAATAGTCTGGTAAAACATCTTAAAGAGGGGTCTCATTTATCTCGGAGACTCCACTTAAGGCCACTTCTCAAATCTCAGTTTTTTCTGGTCATTTTCTACGAGCGACTACAGTTTCTGGCGCGATTTTTTGTGGCGAGTCCGAATTTCGCAAAAACAATATAAGTATGTCCTCACGAAACCATAGAAAAATTGAAAAAACAACATTTTGTATAAACAAAAACCGGTCATTTTGTTGTTTAAGGACAAAATGTTGTTTTTTCAATTTTTCTATGGTTTCTTGAGTACAAACTTATATTGTTTTTGCGAAATTCGGAATTGCCACAAAAAATGGCGACAGAAACTGTGATCGCTCGTAGAAAATGACCAGAAAAAACTGAGATTTGAGAAGTGGCCCTTAAGTGAAGTTCCCGAGGTAAATGAGATCCCTCCCCCATTAAAGGACCAGTGCAACAGAAAAATCGATTTTCTGGAAATAAGCCTATCATGTAGAACTGCGTTCACTGATCATTTTTTATTTTTACACCATAGGGCGTAGACCTCATTTTCATGGAGAAAAATTGCAAAACAGTGAGGTGACTGAGGACAGCGCAAAAAGAAACTGTCCCAGGCGGAAATTGAACCCGCCACTTCTGATGGCAAAAACCATCGCGTTGCCAATGCGCTATAGAAGCCATATAATTTAATTTTTGTAAATCACTTTTATTCAAACGACTTGAAGGCAGAATATTTTGTACACAAACAAAGTCGAAACATGAGATTTCAAGAGATCAAAAAAAATAACAAGCTATGTAAAAAAAGTAATATATAAGGTACATTATAATAACTTTAATGCTATCTATGAATTAGCACAAAAGAAGGAGCTACTACAAATTTGGGGGGCACCCACGTGAAAAAATTTTCAAATTTTTTTCTGGAATGACCCCTCTAGGGGTAAAAACATGCAGTGAATTTGACATTTTCGAAACGAAAAAACGCTTCCCTGATTCAGGAAAGCATTTTTTCGCTTTGAAAATTTCAAATTCAGATTTCCCGCATGTTTTTACCCCTAGAAGGGTCATTTTCAGAAACAATTTGAAAATTTTTTGGGTGCCCCCTTATTGATAGTAGTTCCCAAAAGAGAACACAAAAAGGCAGGATTTGGCGAAACCAAAACACATTTAAAAACATAATTTCTCAATTGATGACCTAGAATACAAGACAGAAAGAATACCATATAGTACAACTAGATATTTACAAACAGAGGTTATCGTAGTGATGCCACGAAAGCGAACGAAATCGGTTCTCAATTTAGCTTTTTATGAAAAATATCAAAAACAAAACTAATACAGAAATCGCGTTGTTCTACAACTTTTATTTTGACCAATTTTTATGAAAATACATAGAAAAAAGTTACGAGACAAATTTCATCGCAATTTCGTGCCAAATTTCGTCACGAAATCGTGACGAAATTTGTCTCATAACTTTTTTCTATGTATTTTCATAAAAAGTGGTCAAAATAAAAGTTGTAGAACGACGCAATTTCTGTGTTATTTTTTTGACATTTGTCATAAAAAGCTAAAGAAAGAATTTTGAGAACCGATTTCGTGGCATCACTAGGTTATTGCCAACGTTGTGCGAAGTGTAAAGCGTAGGAAATTGCGCATTTGTACATAATTCGAACCAGCGACAATGGTTATAACAAAATTTCCATTCCAGATAACACATTCAAAAGTCGCTAAATTTGTACACGGTGCATTCTTCTGACTCGACAAAACGGCGTAAATTATCATCATCCCTCCAGATAGATGCTGGTGAAATTTTGTCCAAGATATTGCTGCTATAATGGAATTTTGAAATGACAGTTATTCAACAAAAATCATACTTATTTGGTGGTGTCGGAACCGCAAAGGCTGGGTTAACTGGATTCGACATTGGACTCAGGTTGGCAATATTACGAGACTGGTCACGCATCGAGGAGAACAGATCGTTCGTCTCCCTATCATAAGCAGCATATTGGTTGAAGGTCTTCTTTGGGGGCTTTTCTCCAATGGCGCCAAATTTGGATTCTGAAAACAATAGTTTTATCAAAAAGTCAACTCTCGATTTAGTGACCCCTCTCGAGAATTTTCCCCCCAACACGACCACGCAGGGACTCATTAAGACAAAACTAACTTTGACAAGAAATCGGTTCAACCGACGGCTCTTTCTTGCAGCCAGGAAAGAGATCGCTTCCAGAATCTATTTTTGCGGCAAAAACATTTTCCGACGTAGCTCTTAGTGGATCATATGATGTAGTAACTGAATGAGGACGTTTGTACGAACTCTGACCATTGACGAACGATCCATTCCAAGCATTGTTCATGGGACTTGGTGAACCGATCGCACCGAAGATGTTTGTCGCATGCGAAGAATTAGAGACACCATTAGTGGCCTGGTTCACATATTGCTTAGGTTGGTTGATCATATTCTCCATTGGGTAGGTCGTTGAGGAAAGTGCCCTCATATTAGGACCTGCCAATGGGCCATACATCTGGTTCAGGCTTGCATCTCGTTGTGCTTGATGTAACACTTCATTCGGATTGGCTCCAAGTGGAACAGAAGGCCGAGTACCAATAGCATTTTGAAAAGGCAACGTCTCCTTGGCATAACCTAGCAATGGATTCCCATTATATGGCATAAATCCTGGTGCTGCCACGGGTTGATTGATTTCTTGCGCCTTTGAAACAAACGTAGACCAGGGAAGTGGAGAAAAGTAGGCCGTATCCATCGGCGAAGCTGAGCTCGAGATTGTGGAAACCGACGATTCAGGCCGACTGTTGTTGTCGAAGGAATTCATGGGGTGGATCTGCTTTTGTATGGGCAGTGGCACTGTTTCTGCTGACTGATTGCTATGCGGAGGGGTGTTCAAAACCATAGGGCTAGTCGGAGTTGGTTGGACGCTAGTTGCACGTGGAGGATGAACATGTGTTTCTGGATGAGTATGTGTTTCCTGTTTTTCGAGTGGTGAGATCTTCTTCCAGTTTTCTGATTTCGGTTGATCCTTCTCTACTTTCTTGTTCTGTTTATCGTGATGGGGAATAGATGTACCATTCGGTACTTGTACTTGTTTTTGCACAACAGGTTGTTGTGCCTTGTTTTGATTGGCCAATTTTGGCGCTTTATTCTCATCGTTGGGCTTGTCTTCTTTCTTGTGGACTTTAGGATCCTTGGTGATTTTTTGTGGCGCTTCTTGATTTTTTGATGTTTCACTTGATGCTTTACCCGTGCCTTGTTGATTTGATGCAGGATTGGCACTCTTTTGTTCGGTTTTATTCAAAACTTTCGGCGTTTTAACTTCAGTTTTATCTATGAAGTCTTTCTTTTCATCTTTCTCTTCGATGACCGCTTTTTGAGGCTTCTTTTCGTTGTTCTTCTCGTTCTTTTTCTTGGTCGGAGTAATTTTTTGTTCCGGTATAGCTTCTTTATCATTCGATAACGCTTCTTTCTTGGCATTTACTCTTTCTGTTTTTATGTTACTCGGAATAGAATTTTCGTTACTCTTATTCACAGAGTTCTTTTTCTTTTGATTTTGTGTTACTGGCGCTTCTTTTGTTGGAGTCATTCGTGTCGAATTCGCTTCCACTCCCACATCTTTTTTGACATCGCTTGGCTTCTCTTCGGTATTGTCCTCGTCCGCGTTTTCCAGCATCGACAGGCCTTTCTTCTTGCGTTTTTCTCGCTTTTTACGCTTTTCCTAAAAATGATAAAATAAAGATATAAATCAATTTTCATACTTCTAAATCAGCTTGGCGCTGAGCTTCTCGCGACTCTTTCGCGCGTGCCTCTTCTTCCATCTTCTTCTGCTTTTCCTCACGCAGTTTCGCAGCCTTTGCCGCTTTTTCTTCTTCTAAACGAAGCCTTTCTTCCTCTTTCTTTCGTTTCTCTTCTAGTTTTTTCTGCTTTTGCCTGGCTCTTTTAGCAGCCTTTGCCGTTGATTCCTGATCATTTTCTTGATTTGGCTTATCGTTCTCCTCGATGAACTTGAGCAGCTCGTCAACCGGAATTTCTTGCTCTGTTTTCTAAAAAACATTGAGCTATTTATTATCGGATAGGTAATGTGCAAACCTGGGTAAAATCCGGACACTCAGAAGAATTATTCGACCTAACACGGACATCAGAATCTCCAGTGGATTTCTCTTCACCGCGTTTTTTGAGCAGTTTTCTCAAACGTTCAACAGTTTCCGTTTTTCGTGAATCTTGTCGACCAAAATAGGGTTCACCTCCGCGTTGCCATATGCAAAAGCAACATTCACACGGTGTTCTGTCACTATCAGTTGAATTCTTATGCCATGGCACATTCATATTGTTCTCGTTCTAAATACAAGTGATCATTGTAAAATTTGCGAAAAAAATATAGCGGCATTCTTTCAGTTTAACGCTAATCTCAAATTTTTACTTGATTTTTTAGAAATGGTAGAATGCTCGTCGCGTGACAGGCGAGCATTCTACCACTTAACCACCGTATACAGAATCTCAAATTGTTAGTGAGCGTTAAACTGAAGGAATGCCTCAAAAATATCTTACATCTGGATTTGTGCATTCGTTATGATTAAGTTCTCCTTTTTTACTTCGCATGACTTGGCTCATTAATTTTTGGCAATCGGGACCGACGAACTCCAGAGATGCTTCACTAGGGCAAGAAGAATTGCTGTCATCCGCTCGTTCTTTGCGTCGAGATTCGAGTGTTTTCTCGATTTCTGACATGAGATCGGCTGAGATTCGGGGTGGTAGCTCTATGCTCCCTGAATCTTAAATATATTTAAACTGTGACATGGAAACAAGCTCTTACCACTTCCTCTTTTCGCCGAGATGGTAATTTCTCGTCGTGCTGCATATTTCTTACTGTAAATCAAAGTATTTAAGATTGTGTTTACAATTTATGATACCTGGAAAACCGTTGGGTTATACAGATCCCTTCCAATGGAGAGCGATTCTTTTTGCGTTTCCTCTGTTCTTTTCCATCTGATTTTATAATGGTGATCTCCTTTTTTACTGGCTCGATTTTTTTCTTCTTTTCTTCAGGTTTCTCTTCTGATTGGTGCAGAAAGTCCACTAAAACAAATTGTGAGCAAGATTAAAGAAATGCTGCTTACAGTCTTCTGTTTCACAGGGGCAAGGCAACATGTACTCGTAATCATAGACTTCCCAGTCTCCAAAAACATCCGTCAGTCGTTGACTACTTTCAATGGTGTTATGCACGGTGAAAAGTGATGTAGCTGCTAACATATCAACACCTAAATAATTGTTATTGATATAAAAAAAGAAAAATTGTTGACTACCAAGCTGAATAGCTTCATGAGGACTTAGGGGTGGTGATGAACGAGCTAAAGAAATGCTATCAATATCATCAGCATCATCGGCATCACCTTGACTTGGCTGGTCATCATCGTCTGAATCGGGAAGCTCCAATTCATAATCTCGCCCCTAGAAATTTATGAATCTAGTTAGATAATTAAAGGGGGAACCACTAGTAGTACTAATCCTTATTTTCCCGCCATACGACCACGCAGGGATGCATAAAAATCGGTTTTTTCATGTAAATTGGCAAACTTTCGCATAAGTTTTACCCCAAATATATGTTAAAAACTTATTTTTGTATACAGAACCTCCGTTTTATGACACATAACGACCACGCAGGGATGCCGACGAGAAAATTTGGTATATAAAGAAATCGATTTGCTATATGTACCAAATTTTCCCGCCGGCATCCCTGCGTGGTCGCTGTCATTAAACGGAGATATTATTAAACGTGGTTTGACTATATAAATGGCCCCCTTTAAAATTGCATTAGCGTACTTCAAACATTTCTGTCACATCTACACTATAGTCAAACAAGCCGCAGACAATGAGATGCAACAATGAGCATTCGTCACACGAACAGAAACTCTGCTCGCAAAATTTACATTGGATTTTTGAAATTGATTTTCTGCTTCCTAAATCTTTGATTTACGTTTTATAAAAACCCAAATAGGCAAAAAAACCTTCGCATGTAGTCAAAGTTTCGGCTGAAATTGACCTCTTCTCCACTAGTTCACCGAAACGTTTAGCAAAAATCATATCGTCCTCTTTGATAGCCTCACCGATATCTCTTCTAAAAATGGGTTAAAGCTTGCTTGAAATTTTAAAATATATTACTCTTCATCCGAGTCCAGCACATTTTCCGTAGCGCCAATGCAGGATGCATGTTTGTTGAGCCATTGATTAAGGACACCATTTTGTGTTGAATCGGAAATGTCTCTCATCAATTTGCGTTGACACTTGAAGAAATCAAAATCCTTCTCTACCAAACGGCCTTTTGTTCTAGCGTTCTTTAAAAAATCTTGTTATGTACAAAACTATGCTCATAATTACCAATAGTCGCTGTTTAATGACATAGTCTTTGACATGAGAATTCGCTTTGAGGAAAATTTCTCGACTAGTGATCATAAGACGATGAAAGACACGAAAGCTTTGTGCTAGCTCCTGTACTCCTTGGTAAACTTCAGCCGGAATATTTTTCAGGTATTCCTTATCGGTAGTCATGTCATTCAAACTCTTGTTATCATCAACCATGAGCTTTAACCTAAACTTTCAATTTATAACGAGATATAAAAAAGTAGCCGATTTTAAGAGATACTTTCTTGAACACTCGAACAAGGAAACGGATCGATTTGATACTCATAGATTTTGATGAAACTTAGCTAGGGAGCAATTGGCCCAAGTAGGAAAAATGACCCCTCATGAAAAATTGGGTACTACACTGGATTAGGGGGCCAAAATGACAGGGTTCTGAACCCGAAAATTTCCTTAAAAAAAGCCTCTTAGGGGTATTTTTATGCGAGAAATCGATTGCGCATATTGCCAAAGTGTGAAAACGATCCAAGACCGGTAATACGACCTTCACATCGCTGAATTGAATTGGCGCAAGCGTTTTGGACGGACAAACGAAGTTTTCTACAATTTTTGAAGTCAAATCGCTGCCATATATCCATGTAACCCGCAGCAATTGGATTTCTTACATCAACGGCCCTCTTTAGGGCCACAGGGGTTGATGATTGCTCCTTCTAGTGGTGCCCCTGAAGACTTCCCTACCATTTTAGGTTATGGAGTAAGCTGAACGCCACCTTTCAAAATCTTAGTTTCAATAAATTCCCTGATTCAGGGTAAAGAACTCGTGTTCACGCTTCGGCAATACGCGCAATTGAATTCTCACATAAAAATATAATCGAAATTTTTTTTGGCTACCACAGAATTTTTTATTTAATCAGGCAACGTGTACATTGAAACGAAAAGAAACATGGATCCTTATATAGCTTTTTGATGCATCCCTGCGTGGTCGTTGACGCTTCAACACGCTACCCTGAATCAGAGGCAAGGAGGCATTTTCGCCCAATCGATTTTTCGCATAGAAAACCCCCTCGGTTATCCGATCAAAATCTGAAATTTTTTCATTTTCGCTTCAACATACTACCCTGAATCAAGGTCAAGGAAGCGTTTTCACGTTTTGGGAGTACGCACAATCGATTCCCCCGTATCAAATACGGGTCATTTTTTGAAAAAAATTTCGGGTCTAAAATTCTAAAGTTCATGAAAAAATCACGAAAATTCCACTTTTTTTCGGACACCCAAGTACATATCCCTTTCGACATTCCAAACATATTTTTATCCACAAAATCGCTTGTAGGTCATTCTAATTATATTTTTTTAAAAACTCAATTGCGCTATTTTTGTTATAGTAAAACTTGTTGAATGGCCTTAGATTTCACAAAAAAATGCCCCACAAATCAAAAGTTGTACACACCATTTTTGTAGATGTCATGAAGACGCAGTTTTTTCCTAATTCACGGCTTTTTATGGGGTCTTTGTTTTAGCAAAAATTTTCGGAAAAACTTGCAAACATAAGGAAGAAAAAAAGGAGAATTAAGAAAGGCCGAAATTTTCATTAGGAAATTGAAGAAACCGGCTAGAGGAGGGCCTAAGGAAAAGTGCATTCAAGCGAAAAGTAATGAATGGCATTATTCATTATAGAAAAACCTGTGCAAAGCGAAAATATGGCACAAATTAAGGATAAAGAGAAAGCAAATCCAGAGTTTCGTGGGCTTCAACAACAAAGATTGAAGCCCCCACGTGGTGTATCAATAATTCAAATTACTACAGACAACGTTAGCAGTTGTGCCGGCACAACTCGTTGTATCTGCAAGTTGAATTGATTGGTGTATTGACACGAAAACCCTGAATTTCAGCCAGGAGACCGAATGATAGGTCGTTGGATTCCTTGGATCATTCTGAGCAACTTTAATTCTCACCATTCGCAAACCAAGGGGAGGATGAAGAAAATCTTTCAAATTTTCAATAAGGTTTTCTTCATCCTCGTTTGGTTTTCGTTATTATATGGTGAGAATTAAAGTTGCTCAGAATGACCCAAGGAACCCAACGACCTATCGTTCAACTCCCTGGCTGAAATTCAGGGTTCTCGTGTCAATACACCGACCGATTCAACTTGCAGCACAACTGCTAACGTTGTGGGCAATTTGTAAAAGTACGACTGCGCCGAACGGGGGCACCGAACACGCCAAAGGGTCCCAATTAGGCTTAGGCCTAGGCCTAAGCCTAATTTGTACCCTTTGGCGTGTTCAGCGATGTCGTACTAGAGCGAGAGAGCCCAATATTTGAAGCTACTATACAATGGAGGGGGGCACCAATCAGTCATGCCACGCTTGGCACGAAGTTAGCAGTTGTGCCGCAAGTTGGTCAGTGTATTGACACGAAAACCCTGAATTTCAGCCTTTTTTTGGCCCATCCTGTATTAATTGTTTAGGTGGTTCACAAAATGCAAAGCTTTTTGGAAACCTTTACCCGATTTGACTCCATATCCGTATGGTGTGCATGCACCACCTCCCATTCTACGAGGCGTGTTTTATGGCTATGATGGATTAGGTATTTGAAAATTTTTTGAAAAAAGTCAATAAATTTTAGGCAATGCCCAAGTCTACAATCGCCCAAGGGATCACGGGATATCCATGTGGCGCGGAACGAACACGCTTATCGTCGATTGGCCGGATGGTAAGAGCATAATATTTGGAGCTACTACACAATAGGGGGAGGGTCACCCACACGAAAAAATTTTCAAAAATTTTTTTTGGAAATGACCCCTCTATGGGTAAAAACATGCGGAGAATCCGAATTTGACATTTTCAAAGCAAAAAATGCTTCCCTGATTCAGAGAAGACCTGTGTATTGAAGCGAAAAGTCGCATTTTTGTCATTTTTCGCTTCAATACACAGGCCTTCTCTGGATCAGGAAAGCATTTTTCGCTTCGAAAATGTCAAATTCGGATTCCCCGCATGTTTATTTCTACAGGGTTCATTTCCAGAAAAAATTTTGAAAATGTTTTTGTGCCTCCCCCCCCATTATGTAGTAGCTTCAAATATTCTATTGGAGAAATTGAAATATCCCTATTTCAGGCAAAGTTGCTGGAGCTACCACGTTCGATATACCTTTTGCGGGAGTTGAAGGAGTTTATAATGCTTATGATGTTGGTATGTGGAATTCATAAAATAATCATTCAAAGAAGCAGATCGGAAAAAAGTTGCCCAATTTTTGTTGATGTTCGGGAGAAATTTCATGAAAAATGGAGCATTTTTCGTTTTTACGACAACCTCTAAATCGTTGTAGTTTTCGAGATAATTGCGTTTGAAGTTGGTGATTTTTGAAATCTTGTGTATTACAACGAAAACATGTACATGAATTTCAAATCCCTGATTCAAGAAAGAGTTGTTTACATAATTCAATTTTCTCTCTGAATTTTGATCGTCGATAAAAGTCCAGAAAACAGTTTGAATTTTGTATTAATCGTGTCAATAAACAACTTTTTATTGAATCAGGAGTTTGAAATACTTGTACATGTTTTCGTTGTAATACACAAAATTTCACAAATCGCCAACTTCACATGCATTTATCAAAACTACAACGATTCAGAACATGCCGTAAAAACCAAAAATGCTCTATTTTTCATGAATTTTACGAATTTCTACAAAAATTCAACTTTTCCGACCTCACTGATCCTTTAATTCCCTTTTCAGGATTTCCCAATATTGCCAAATTCTATAGCAGTCAACTTGGTTTGCGAGGAACTAATCCAGGAACTGGTCGAAGAAGAAGATTTTTTAAATAAAATGAAAATTTTTTCATGTGTCTTGTATATCATGTTTTATAGTCTGTTTCACCCAAATAAACTAAAAAGTTTGGTCAAACAGTTCGTGTGTTGCAGTGCGTTAACCGTCCGATCTGAAAAGTTAAGCGACCTTGGGGGCGCGCGAGTTCGATCCCGCTTGGAATCGAAATTCGAAAAAACGTGAATTTCAATTTTTTTGACACTACGTATGTCAAAAAGGTGTAGTG
>JAQGCP010001556.1:0-12125 GCA_034699885.1 Acrobeloides thornei | reverse complement strand
ATTTGTTTGCATCCGAATCCAACTCAAACCCGACTTGCATCACTGCTACACGAGATGCAGCAAATAAACAATAAAATTCGCATAACATAATAAGGTATATATGGCATTAAACCATGAAGCAATACAAATTCAACAAAAAACAAATTAACTTTTTATTGAATAGATAATAAACCATAAAAAACTCAACAAAATTAAAACAATTTATATAAAATAACAATTAAGTTCTAGGTTTCTCCAAACGCATAAAAACAGCAGGAAACATAGAGCCTTTATTTCGATTAACTTTTTGCCCTTCTTCTGTAGTATCACCAAGTAAGGGCACAATTGGGTCAGTAGCCAATTCTTCATCAGTCAATCTCTTATACAATGGATGCTTTTCAAACGCCTGCACCATCCAATTATGCAAATCTTCCACGTCAGTCATTGTATAGATAATGCCTTAAAATGCAAGAATTAGTATTTTTTTAAATTGATGACGGGCAAAAAATGTTGAATTTTGAAAAATGGAAATTTTTTGAATTTTTGGTTTTTGCCAAACGTCCCCCTCTGCCAAAACCTACCTCCAGGTCTCAAAAAATAAGCATATTCTGACAACAAATTCGTATTGATAATCCTCCATTTGTGCTTCACGGTCTTAAAATGTGGATCTGGATACAAAAAGAACATCTTCGAAAGTTGGTGTTTTCGGAAATAATTCGGCAAATATTTCATGGCGTTCGAACGAAGACAACATACATTGTCGTATTGCCCTGGATGCTGGTCACGTAATGCCTTGATTTTCTGCTGGACAAAATCGGAGACATAAAAAAAAGATTTTTTTTACTAAAAAATCAAAATGAATCATACTTTGACTCGAAGCTCTAATCCACACATCAAAATTTCGGGATATAAAGTCGAAAGTTTAACAAGAAGACCACCATAGCCACAACCAACATCTAGAAATTCAATCTGTTTTCCAGCAACGCTAGGTCCAAAATATTGTTCCCAGTTCATCCTAAAAATTCAAAAAGTAATCCTATCAGAGGAGGGGGTAAAAATTCGGAGAAAAACGTCCAAAGTTCTGGGACAATGGCATAGACAAGAACGGGATGGCACGATCGTTCAAACAACGCATGAATGGAATGACCAAGAACGGGACGACAAATGTACTTGTAATTTCCTTCATCGTCCCGTTTTTGTGTCCTGTTTTTGTTTGTCCCGTTATTGTGTATGCCCAAATTTGGGTCCCCTCAACACCAAAACATACTCATCTGGAGTTCTAGGATAATCAATAAAATGATCCGATCGAGGATTGGCGTGTGCTCGTTGGCGAAAAAATTTCTTTTGTGGAAGATTGGTGGCTTTGTTTGAACCATTTGCACTAGAAACTGATGCCTCTATTTCCATAATTTTTGGCTTGACTAAAAAAAGTTATATGCAAAAAACACATGTACAAAGAGTTATAAATAACACGAAATTTTTAGTTGTAAAAAATAATGCGACAAAACATCAAACGATCCTTCACCGGCTAGTTCTGTTCTAATTCCAAATAGAACATTTGTTCTAATTGTGAAAAAAAATTAGAACAAGATTTTTGTTCTAATGAATTAATGCATACCCATGAGAAATCTAGAAATTTATTTTTTCTCATAAATATTGGCACTATTACTTTTCTCACGTTTTTTATTTGAATTTTTTTCCTCAAAAATTGCATTTTGATGCCGCGTGGCGCGGCAAGTATAAATTCTGCACAATGTGGTCCAAAAATTGGGTCACCGAAAAAACAGTTCGAAATCGATTCTTTTTGCTTCCAATAGGCTTATAGAATGTTTTTCAGACGTATATAATTATGTGCCAGTCGAAAAAAGTTGTTTATTGACGAGTATCAAAGAAAAAGTTTCGAACATCTTGTAAAGTGGCCACTTGATGATATAGACTAATTGCACTTTTTATGGCATTGAAGCGATCAAAATCTTCGTTGAACATTTTGTGAATGTGCTCAATTCCGTGTTCAACTGCTGCTCCCCAAAAACGAAATCTTGTTGCAAATGAATAAACATGGTATAGGAGTCAATGGGTCTTCGAAGTCATCAGTGATTTTTCAATACTGAACAACTTATTCTTGAAAATTTCAACATTCTCTTCCAGTCTTGATAAATCTTCTTGAGCGAAGATCTTCGCTTCAGCACAAGATTGGACTGGCCCAAGCGCATTCAACAAGTACATAGTAGCATACTCAAGGAAAACTGGGATGATCCGAGGAGAAAAGTCGCCTTATTTTTGAAGAAATCATAGGATAGTTCAACAGCTTTCTGATGTGGTTTCCTAAAACGATCGGTTTAATTTGGCATTAACTTACCAGTCCATGCATAGTTCCAAGCTTGTTTAGCAATTGCATACCTTGTAGCATTCGATCCATTCTCTCGTAGATCAGTCGATCAATTCCTAAGGCAATTTCTTATGCAAGCCTGCATAAGAGTGAAAAAAAAAATCAAAATGCAATTTTTGAGAAAAAAATTCAAATAAAAAACGTGAAAAAAGTAGGCGTGAAAATAAACGTGAAAAATGTAATAGTACCTAAATTTTTTCCTCAAAATTCACTCGATTTTCTATTTATAAAAAAGTGCGAAATTGCAACAACAAAAAAAATATGATTTTTCTTTTCATTTTGAGTTTTTCACATTTAATCGAATCAAAAAATTTTGGAAATAAGCACATTCTAAGGAGTGCAAAAAACGTGATAATTGACTTTTTTCTTGGCCAAAATTTTTTGATTGATAATCTTTTCTTTAGTCCTATTCCATTTCATGAACCTCCTTATTGCACTTTTGAAATAAAACGCCAGATCGAACGAAAAATCGTTTCAATTTTCGCTTTCACCTGAATTAAACTGACGATTTATAATCGCGCAATATTGGGTAGGCTGAATTTTTGTGCTTGAAAATTTCAACCAATATGAAAACTTCTTTTTTTTATAACTGTATATACTGGGTGTCCCAGTAGGTTGGGACTATCATTGATTTGAGGGTAAATTACCAAGTTTTTAGGGTCAAATTTAAGTAAATTTAGAAACTCTGGTCCCAACCTATTGGAACACCTGTATATTTTTTTCTCTTTTTAATTGTTTTAAAATTGTAGGCCTGTGGAGGAATTCTATTATCATATAAATAAACATGTCGAATTCTGTAACCCTCATAGGTACTTTTTTGACTTTTAATCAAAAATCTTTTTTTACAGTATCGAAAAAAATCGGAATTTGGCGATTTTTTTCATGTTTTTTCAATCGAAAATTTTCCAAAAATCCTAAAAATGACCCATATGGGGTTAATTTTATGCAGAAAATCGATTGCGCACATTTCCGAAGCTTGAAAATGCTCCCCGGATCCTGATTCAGGAAAGTAAGTGCGTAATTTTGTATTTTTAACTTTTATAAAAGTTAAAAATAAAAAATGACGCACTTACTTTCCTGAATCAGGATCCGGGAAGCATTTTCAAGCTTCGGGAATGATCGCAATCGATTCCTCGCATAAAATTACCCCTATATGGGTCATTTTTAGGATTTTTGAAGGAAATTTTGGGTCGAAAAAATGAAAAAATCGCCCAAATTCCAGTTTTTTCATACACCATGTAATTAGGAACTGCAATTCTGGCTCTTCTCTTAGCCGGATACATGGCTCAAAAATATGGTCTTCCACCTCCACCACCAAAAATTGCCGGCATCGACTTGGGTACCACTTTTTCCTCAATAGGAATTTACCAAGCTGTCACGGGAGAAACTGAAATTATACCAGATGAGTTAGATAAACGAAGTGTTCCCAGTGTAGTAGCTTTTTTGTAAGTTGTGGAAGCAGTGACATAACTAGGCTTTCGAAATCTACATTAAAAATTTTTTATTTGAAACATACATATTCGGATAGCCATTGATTTGATTTTCATTGGAAATTTTTAGACGAAATGGAACTATCCTAGTGGGGACTAGAGCTGTAGAGCAGCAGGAAAAAAATCCGCGAAATACGATTTATGATGCAAAGAGATTTATCGGGAAGCAATTTGAAGAGAACAATCCGCAATTTCAGGTTGGACTTTTTTTCTTTTCTAAATTTCAAAATATTTTTTAAGGCTGACTTGACTAGATACCCTTTTACAATCAAATTGGGTGAAAATGGTTCTGCTTATTTTGAAGTTGAGTTGGATAATGGAACTAGGTACAATTTTTTGTTGAAAATTTTGAATTTTTTATTTACAGAAAAGTGACTCCGGAAGAAGTCGGTTCTATAATTATACAATATTTGAAATTAGCAGCAGAAAAGAGATATAAAACCCCATTACGTCAAGTGGTTATATCAGTGCCCGCCGAATTTGATCAACTGCAACGGTTTTATACTGAAAAAGCGGCATATTTAGCTGGTGAGGAAGCAAAAACCAGCACCGCAGGCGAAAATCTTTTTGAGAAATGCTCGCTTTTTAAGATAAAAGTGCTCCGAAAATTGCAATTTTTGTTGAAAAAAGCAAAAAACAGCGCTGCAGGCGAAAAACTTGTTAGAAAATTGCCGTTTTGTAGCTGAAAATGTTAAGAAAATTGCGATTTTTATTAAAAAGTGGTAAATTTTGACCATTTTTGATGAAAAAAATGTAAAAATTTGGCCTATTTTGGCAAAAAAAATCAAATGGAGAGGGGGGCTTCCCCTGCTTCTCACCGTAATTACACCACTGTTTGTCACTAAAATGACAAATTTGTTTCCGAATCTTTACTTTTCAGGCATGGAAGTCCGACGAATCATAAGTGAGCCAACCGCAGCTGCTCTAGCCTATGGCTTACATAAGAAGAAAGGCGTTGAATATATTGTTGTTGTTGATTTGGGTAAATCACACTTGAAATTATATCAATCATGATTTTTTAAGGCGGTGGAACTTTGGATGTTTCGGTATTATGGCTACAGGGTGGCGTTTTTATAACACAAGCGTTGGCTGGGAATAACCGTTTAGGTGGTCAAGATTTTAATGAAAGAGTACAGAAGCACTTGATGAGAGTATGTGTGGCGAATTTTTCAATTGTTGAACTCAAATTTTAATTTCTTTAAAATTGATTTCAAAAATTGAAAAATAAAAAAAGTCACTTTTTAACCCTCCAAAAAATTTAGGTTATCAAAGAAAAATTCTCCAAAACTATCGAAGACAAAGAAGATCTTCAACAAATCCGCCTGGCTATTGAAGCTGCTAAACTTCAGCTTACCAACCTCCCACATACTACCATCAAGCTGAATTTGAATACAGTTGGAGTTTTTACTTATGAGGTGCTGTATTGCCTGTATTTTTTTGTCATATACGAATTTTAGCTAACCAGAAAAGAATTCGAATCACTGAACGAAGACCTATTTGAAAGTATAAAAGAGCCGATGAAAGCCGCCTTGGAGGATTGCGAATTGAAACCCGATGATGTTGATGAGATTGTCTTAGTCGGCGGATCTACCAGGATACCGAAAGTTCGACAAGTTGTTGGATCTTTCTTCAAGTATCTACCCGATCTATAACTCATGTTAAATCCAATCTTTTTCAGAAAAGCTCCAAATTTTGGTGTTGATCCAGAGCTGGCTGTTGCAACAGGTGCTGCCGTACAAGCGGGTGTTATCGGCGGAGGTTGGCCTCTACAAGTTTCGGCTATGGAATTACCATTCGGCAAGAGGAAAAAGCATATCTATCGCTCTGATCAAATTGTTGTGAAATAAATAAATTATTATATATAGGCTTTTTATTTATATGTGTCTGTGATTTGTTATCTAATCAGGTGCTTATATACGGGTTGAGATTTGCTTTGATTCAAATATTTGAGTTGATGGTATTTTTATGTGCTTCTATACTCTCTAGTTTGTATGTCTGTATAATTGTTATTCATAATAACTGTGATCTAGTTGTTTTTATTGTACTATTTTTGGTTGGTATCATTTATACTACATAAAGTAACAAATATATGCGAGCCAAAAAATCGTACTTTTGCGTTTTTTGGCGAAAATTTTTCAAAAAATTTTTTAACCACCGGAATCGTGCTCCCTCGATCTAGTGACACCCCAGGGGTATCACTATATCGTAGGAGCACTGTATATGACAATAAGGTTTGAACAGTTTTTGCAACATTTAAAAATGGAAAAGATATTGTTCAAATGATGCCATCTCATTTTTCTAATGAAAAATAAATTTATTGATATACTTTTTTTAAATATACAATGTTGAAATCATAATTCTTATTTTTTCTATTGATTTATTTGATTAGCTTAAGTTAACTAAATTTAGAATCTCCAAAATGCCTCAACATAAAATGAAAACCAAAGTCAATTTACCGAAAGGAGTTAAGCAGAAAATCAAGAAAAACCAGCCCCAGAAAAATGCGTTAGCACCCAAGAAAGGAACTCAAGTGGTCATTGCGCCGAAGAAAGCTACAGCCGTACAACAAGCCAAAATCGTCACCGAAGTTTCGAAAGTTATAAATGAGAAGAATGAAGAGATGTTAAAAGCGAGAGCGGACAAAAGTCAAGGAAGAACGCGAAAGCCTAAAAGTTGATCAAATTTTGACTGATTCAGTTTTTTGTTGTTATGTTACTTTATATTGTTGATGCACGGGTAGAATAAATACGCCTCGAGGATGATTGACTGTGTATAATTTTTTGTGAAAATGCTCGTTTTTAAGATGAAAATGATCAGAAAATGGAAAATTTTGGTGAAAAACGGCGAATTTCGGTCATTTTTGTTGAGGGGCAAGAACTTATACTACAACCCAATAAATAAACAATTTTTATTTTAAAAGTTAAAGTATAGAATAGAGCAGAGTTCAGTTCAAAAAAATTTATTAATAAAAAATGACACTTATAAAGGAACTTTAGTTTCATAGTTCGGAGGCTCCAACAAAGCTTTTTGTTGCTTATCCTTTAAATAATTTCCCAGTTTTTCATAAAGCTCTTTTACTGAGACATTGTCCAAAAGCCTAAAAAATAGTTTTTTATATATAAAATTTAACTTACTGATTCAACTGACTATTAGCCGAAACAAAATCCATGGATTCCATCCAATTTGGGCCAAAAAACACCTCTCGCAGCACTTTATACGTCGATGTCGTCGAATTTATCACCAACATTCTTCTTTTCGCCTGATCAATTTGTTTTCCGAACAATTTTAATATAAAAGATGAATTAAAGCCATAATATTGATCCGTTTTTATGCAATAATGAGTAAAAACATCATAGCATTCTTGTCGGCCTTGTTGGGTGGATAAATCAATGTTCAGAGTAGGGTAGACTAACGGGTAAACTGTTGACATGGAGCTTAAAGCTAAAATTCTTCAATTTTTAAGCGGTCATCCTAACTATATAAAAGGCAAAAACTTGTGTATACAGTCGAGTCTCGTTAAAACGGCACCCCACGGATCATTTGTCCCCCTTAAGCTTTTCCTCAAAAATGTGGAAAATTTTCGAAAAAAACATAAGGGGGGACCAAGGCAAATTTTTGAAAATTTCCGGATAGGGCCCACCATAAAAATTTTCTGGAGACGTCACTGACGTAATAATAAACAAAATATGGAAATATCAATTTAATATGCTGCACAATCATACTATGGACGAAACAAATAACGTTTTCACAATGCGCACAATAAATCCCAATCTTGACAACGTATTTGCAGAGGCAAAATGCTTCTCAAGCAGCACAATGATATTGCGGGAATTCATTATAGCTAAAAAGACAAAATCAGAGGAAAATGAAAAAATATCGAAAACTCTATTAACTCAATGATTTTCAAAAAGAAAAGTTCAAATAAAATGATGAAAATGTAAAAATGAAAACTCCCAAAACTAAACGAAGCATAAATTTAAAAGAGAAATTGAAGATAATAACCGAAGTGGCGAAAAATGTCAGCAAATTGGAACTTTCCTGAATATTTAATCTTCCAAGGAAGTCGATTCACGGGATTTTGAAGGACAGAGAAAAGATCTTAGTAGCAATCGAAGCCGGATATGGAAAGAAGCGTTTCCGATTGAGAGCAGCAAAAAATACAAGTATTGAAACTTGTGTATATCAGCTATCTCGACCAGACTAGAAAAAACCCGATACCGCCAAAACTAAAGTTGCTCAGAGTGATTTTAGAAAATTTTTGATACCATTCTCGAGGTCATAGGCCTTAGGAAAAAATTTTCAATTTTTTAGGTCGAAGGTTCGACTTCCCCCCCCCCCAATCTATTCTTTTTGAAGCGTTTTTGTTGATGTCACAGAAACGTTGCACGCAAGAAAGCAATTCTGTACAAAGTTTTAAAAAATGCAAAAAAAAATTGTTGGCGTCCGGACTCGAACTTACACTATCAGACTAAAAAACACATGGCGCCACTTATCACTGCGCTATGAAACGGTTATTGTTCTACACATTTTGACATTTATTCGCCATGGCCTAAAAACCAGATTTGACTCAAAAACCATGAAACATCAATAAAAAGAACAGGTATACCAATAGTTGAATCGATTTTTACGTCCTTACTGACCAATCTATTATAAAACAACCTTTCTGTTTACTTCAAAAAACATCAATTTTTGCAAATTATCTAAAGAAAAGTTCATTATGTACATAATAAAAATAAAACTATGCATACTATAAAAATTTATATAAATAGCTATTTGGAAATACAAATATGTATGCTATAAAAAATTTGTATTTATATGGATCAGCATGTGAAGAAATACGAGCAAGACAAATAATAAAAAGTGATAAAAATTTATAAGAATCAATACCTATAACGAGCCCGTATGTGAATAGCTTTGTAATTTTTTTGTAAATTTTGTTAGATTTAGTAGAAATTATTATATTTTAAAGAAATATGGGGAATTGTTTTGGATGTCATCGACATCATCATCATGTAAGTTATTATAGACAGCTAGTGGAGTATACAGAAATCCGGTTAGGGAGAGGGTATCTCAAAAAATTTTTAGACCTCATTTTTGAATACTTTTTTTGGTTTCCATTTCCAAAAAATTTTTTTGTCAAAAATAGCTTTTTGCTCAAATTTAGAGCCGCCAACATAAAGATTTCGGAAAATTTTTTAAGCTAAAAAAATGCTTGAAAATAAACTTTTTGGGTTAAAAAATTGTCAAAAATTGCGAAATTTTTTACTTGGTTGATCCCCCCTCGTACTTGCTTGGTTAGGGGGCAACCCCCATCTATGATATGCATACGTAAAAACTCGATTTTTATGTTGTTAACCAAAAAATTAAAAATTTTTAGGGCCATCATCACCACGGCCACCACCATCATGAAACTGTTTATGTCTATACTCCACCACCGAATACCCAGCCTTATTACCCGCCATCACATTCTTATGGATACAATAATTGTCATGGGCCTATTGTTAGAAATAATCATTGTTGTTAATTAAAATTTTTTGTATTTTATGATTTTAATATCTTCCTCTAGTGCGTATTCAATGGCACATGTGTTTGTTTCGAACAAAATGTGAATCCAGATGAAAGTGCAATTTTTTGGGACCCGGAAATTTATTTTTCTAAAAGTGACCCCTTTATGGGTAATTTTATGTGGGGAATCGATTGAACACGTTTTTGAAGCATAAAAACGCTTCCCTAGACCCTGGTTCAGGGAAAAATGGTTTTTTTGAAGCGAAGTGTCTTTTTTTCGCATTTTGCAACAAATACAAATGACTTTTTCACATCGGTAGCATGTTTTTTTTAACTGACTACACCATTGAAAAGACCAAACAATATAATTCAAAAAAACCGAGTGCTCTAATGGCGCTCTTTATTTAGTTATGGGCATTTTTCTGAAAATGGTCATTTTTCACTATGTTCAGAGAAACGTCAATTTATATGCAACCAAAAGTAATAAGCGAATAAATGGACACGCAAAAATGCTCAGCACGATGAGCTCTCCGAGCTAGTAAAAAAACCGCGTTCAAAATGATGTTTTGTATAAAAAGTTAGGCATTTTCTTTTAAAAAAATCAAGTTTTTCGAAAACAGAGGATCTTCCAAAACTCATGTTTCTCGAGGTCGTACATGAAAAATAACGTCAGATTCGTGTTTTTCGCATCAAAAAACCCCTATATACGGTGTTTCCATGCAAAAAATCCACAAAATAGCCTGGCTTCACATTTTATCCAGAAGGCAAACACATGTGAATGGGTGACGAGGAAGGCGGCCGAAATTTGTCAGAGATTGAAAAAACCATAAGAATAAAAATTATGTTTTATCCAACTCCTGAAATGTCGAAAAAATCCTAAGGGGTACTCTTATGATTTTTTCTCTCGTGCCTTACGAAAATTTATTTGGATACGCACTGTCTTCCTCATTTGAAACTGGACGAAAATTACAGCATTGACCAGCTCTATCGAATCATATGGAGCTGGTCAATGATAAATTATACATTTTATTAACCCGCACATCAAAAATAACAACAACAAAATGGTTACGACTTAGGCGTTGGGTTTCTTCCTTGGTTCTTGTCGGCTCTCGCCTTCAACATCTCTTCATTCTTCTCGTTGATAACCTTCGATACTTCGGAGGCGATTTTGGCTTGTTGTACGGCTGTAGCTTTCTTCGGTGCAATGATCACTTGAGTCCCTTTTTTGGGTACATTCTTCTGGGATTGGATTTTTTTCTTGATTTTTTGCTTCACTCCTTTAGGCAAATTTCTGGTCTTCATTTTATATTGAGGCATGGAGATTCTAAATTTTATTGGTTTTCATAAAATAAAACAATTAACATGGAAAGATATGAAATTACGATTACAACGTATACATATATTTCAAAAAAGTATAGCGATAAATTTTATTCAGGATTCAATTTTAAAAAAGTTATTTGTTCCACTTTATATATTTTATAAACTATATTTAAAAAAATTAGAGTTTTCAGAGCGCAAAAAATCTTTCATCAAAATTTTGACTACAATATTTGCTCCATACAAATGACCCATCATAAAAATAGACAATAAAACTACTAGATCACAACTATTACGAACATAAAATTTACAGATATACAAACTAAAGATTAGAATCATATAAAAAATACTATCAGCTCAAACCTGAATAAAAACAAATTTCAACTGTATATAAGCACCTCATTAGAAAAAATTGGATTTACCTGATTAGATAACAAATTACAGATATTTTTGGCAAATGGTAATTCCATAGCTGAAATTTGTAGAGGCCAGCCTCCGCCGATAACACCCGCTTGTACGGCAGCACCTATTGCAACAGCCAGCTCTGGATCAACACCAAAATTTGGAGCTTTTCTGAAAAAATTGGATTTAGCATGAGTTATAGATCGGGTAGATACTTGAAGAAAGATCCAACAACTTGTCGAACTTTCGGTATCCTGGTAGACCCGCCCACTAAGACAATCTCATCCACATCATCGGGTTTCAATTCGCAATCCTCTAAGGCGACTTTCATCGGCTCTTTTATACTTTCAAATAGGTTTTCGTTCAGTGATTCAAATTCTTCTCTGATTAGCTAAAATGAAAAATATTTAAAATGAAATGAAAAAAAGCTAAAATAAAAAAAAATCGCATTTGAAAAAAATACAGATAATACAGCACCTCATAAGTAAAAACTCCAACTGTATTCAAATTCAGTTTGATGGTAATATGTGGAAGGTTGGTAAGTTGAAGTTTAGCAGCTTCACTAGCAAGCCGGATTTGTTGAAGATCTTCTTTGTCTTCGATGGTTTTGGAGAATTTTTCTTTGATAACCTAAATTTTTGGTCTCTATTCTAGTTTATGCGTCCCAAAAACTTATGATTTCTATGAACTTTTATGCGTCCCTTCAAATTCTTATGGATCCCATCAGATTTTTATGGCTTAGACTTAGCCTAAGCCATAAAAAATTGATATGACGCATACCATTTTTATGGGACGCATAAAAATCTGATGTGACGCATAAGAATTTGAAGGGACTCATAAAAGTTTTTGAGACGCATAGGATAGAGCCAATTTTTGGGGGTTAAGTGCATTTTTGATTTTTTCAATTTTTATAAAAATCAAATTTTATTATGGACCCTAACCAGGGCTGGCTCTAGGACACTTCTAAACGGACATTTCTCAACGGACACTTCTCAACGCAATAACAAAATCAATGCAATAAAAAGCGGACATTTCTCAACGAA
>JAQGCP010001555.1:0-12126 GCA_034699885.1 Acrobeloides thornei | reverse complement strand
ACTGGACAGTTCATCCACCATAGACACTTCACCCACCATGGACACTTCACCCACTGGACAGTTCATCATGGTCTTGAAAAGGTGAATGAAATGTTTGGTGGGTGAAGTGTCTATGGTGGATGAACTGTCCAGTGGGTGAAGTGTCTATGGTGGGTGAAGTGTCTATGGTGGATGAAGTGTCTATGGTGGATGAACTGTCCAGTGGGTGAAGTGTCCATGGTGGGTGAAGTGTCTATGGTGGGTAAAGGACCAGTGCAGTTTTGGAAACTTTTAAGTTTCCAATTTAAACATTTTCGAAAAGTTCCCGCTAGAGCAATTTATCATTTTTTCAAGTTTAGGCCAATGTGTGGACTATGCCGAGCGAGTAAATTTTGTGGAAAAGAAGTGCTTCTGCTTTCTCGGATTGAGATGCTTTCCGGCTGTACCGTTCACAAAATTTGATTAGAGCAATAATACCCGTGTACATGTCGCTGTAGATTTAATTCAGTTAGAATAAAATTAACCCGTTTTTGCCGGTATGTCCTGTTTGGTGTCAGCTCTTTTCGTGGTCATAACTCAACGAGTTTAAATCGGATTTCGTCGAGTGATCTCATTTTGGATAGCTAAGATATGAATCTTTTATTATAGAAAAATCTTTCAAAATTGTTGAGTTATGATCCCTTGAAGTTTGGAGAATTTTTAAAAATTATTAAATTTTTCGAAAATTCACCAAAAACTCGTCCAAGAGAACTAAGTGATATAAAATGTCGCCTCTGGGGTTTTTTATGCGAGAAATCGATTGCGCGCATTCCTGAATCCTGAAAATGCTTCCCAGGCCCTGATTCAGAGAAGGGGTTTGTGCATTGAAGCGAAAATCAGAAACCCCCATAACCGAGGACTAGTCCTGCAGTTTCGGTGTCTAGAGGGTTTTCTTGGTCGAAAAACACGAATATAAGTGATTTGAATCGCTCAGTTCAATCTGACCGTTCACCTTCCTCAGGAGATCTAGCACTTATTTAGGGAGGTTCGATTTTTTTTAAAAAGATCATTTTTAGAGATAAAATCATGCAAGAAAATTGCGCGCATCGCCAAAATGTGAAAATGCTTCCCTGACCCTGATTCAGGGAAAATTGTGTTTTTGAAGCAAAAATTGTCATTTTTTGCATTTTCAAAATTACAATTTTCGCTTCAAAAACACAATTTTTCCCTGAATCAGAGAAGCATTTTCACGCTTCGGCGATGCGCTCAATCGATTTCTCGCATGATTTTACCCCTAAAAACGATCCTTTTAGAAAAAAATGTTTTCTTGGATTAGGCCATAAATGTCACCCCCTTTAACATTAAAGGACCAGACCGAGCGGAAACAAGTTATCCTTCTTGCACGCGGCAATTTCGATTTTCCGCCTAGAAAAACCCACAAAGTTTTCCGTCGTTTCCAAATTTTAGTTAATTTTCGCTTCAATACACCCTCTCCTTCCTTGAATTATACCAGGAAAGCGTTTTCAGGCTTTGAAAATGCACGCACTCGATTTCTAGCATAGAAAAAACCCTCTAGAATAAGTTTCTGGCCGATTTTATAGCGTTTTTGGGGGTACTTCCACTTTTTACACGTCTTGGAGACTTCGATTTTTCGGATAGAAATCCCTTGTTAGGGATCAATTTCCACAATGATCTGATGCAAAACTGAAAAGCTATAACTTATTGGGATATCACCAGATATGATAACCGTTTCATGTAAGTAAAATTTTTTATTTTTGTCCAATAAATATTAAATAAAACAATATAACCCATGTAAAATTTTTTATTAGTTTATACAATATCATTTATCCAGCTGGATTTCCAATAACACCAAGTGATTGGAGGATAACCAAGCAAACTTGTGATTTTCCAGCTTTTTTGTTCGTAGAAGGTACGGAAGGTTCATATTCAACTCCATTCAAAAGAGCCTGAAAGATAGGAAATTAAATTTAAATAAACGTAAAATTCAACTCTACCTTCCACAAAAATCGTTTATTGTTTTGTGGGCCCATTTCAATACAAGTAAAGCTAGGTTGTTTCCAATGTCTTCTGTTGCAAACTTCCATTAAAACAGAAACTGGATGTTTTCCTAAAATAAAATCGTAATTTTTTAATTTTTAACACAAAATTTACCATTGACGTCTATGACTGGCTCACGCTTGCTAACTTTCTTGTCTTCAGAAGAAGCCAGGCCTATAAATATAATTGTAGTTCTTACTTCAGGCAAAAGAAATTTTTACCTTTCTTATCAGGCTTAACGTCAATAACTAAAGGATCCACTGAACCTGCTAAATCTCTGCCTAATCCTTTTCCAGGTTCCCATCCCATCTTTTTGAGTAATTGCATACCCATTCCACCTTGAACTGGAGCAGCTACTCTGAACATGTCCTAAAATTTTATTATAAATTTTTTTACATTAAAAGTTTTTTTAAATGTAGAAGTAGGTTCTATTGCAACTCAAAAATTAGGCGATTCTGCAAAAAATTGAAATTTAAAAAAACTTGTATCGCCTATTTCGAGTCACTTTAGAACCCAGAAACCAATGAAAATGTTGAAATAGTGGTAAAGAAACGTCGACTATCTGTCTGCGCTTGTAAATAGACGTCATAGTTGAAATATATGATGAGTTCAAATAATCTATTATAAAGTCTAAAAAATCTTTTGTACTTGAAAGCTCGATGGTCTATCTTAATTCAACAAATGTATCATTTTTTAGTTGAAAATGCAAAAGTTTGTGAATTAAGATAAACCATTAAAGGACCATTCCACTCAGAAAAAAGTTGCCATAATTTGTATATATTACCGACATATCTGAAAGTCTGGTATATCTGAAACTTTCAGATATGACAGTAACATATATATTCGGAAAGTTCATGAAAATTTTTTTGTTTTTACGGCACTCTCTGAATCGTTTTAGTTTTTGATAATTATTTTCATGTCAATAAACAAATTTTGGAGACTTGAGTTCATGTTTTCGTTGTAATAAATAAACCTCACATGCAATTATCTCAAAAACTAAAACAATTCAGACGGTGCCGTAAAAACAAAAAATGCTCCATTTTCATGAACTTTCCGAATATATACAAATTATGGCAACTTTTTTCCGAGTGAACTGGTCCTTTAAGCCAAATGATAAGTCATTATTCCTTTCATGATTGAATTTTTTTAAAGAACTAGGGCATTCACTGCCAATATTACAAAAATTTCAGAGCCTAAAGCAAGTAGCGCAAAATTCATCTTGAACGGGAATGACTCGCTTTCCTGAAAACTGGGGTTTACTTTTACAGCCTCAAAAAGATTCGATAAAAGTAAAACTTTAGTCTCCATGGATCGAAACCTCCATGTTCAAAATCAATTTTGCACCACTTGCTTGCGCCATTGGAGCTGAAATTTTTATGTCTTAGCTTGAAATGTCATATAAATTAAAAATATAAATAAAAATTTTTAAAATATGATGTTAACCTAAGGAATAAAGAAAGTACAAAAGATTTTTTCACCAATATAGGCAGAAATAGAGAATCTAAAAATTCTCGATTTCCTCCTATCAAGCAATAAGGAGTGCCTTCGGCACTCCCTATTGCTCATGCTTTAGCAAAAAATTTTTTGGTTTAAATCAAAATTCTTAAATTCAAAATCTTGCCAACAAATATTAAGAGAGCGTCTATGCAAAGATTTGACATGGATATGCCATCACGGACAGTTTTTGAAAAGTTCGTTTCAGAGAAATATAGTTTTTTATACACTCTGTAAAAACTGTATCCGGAACTTGATCGCTTTACAGAGTCGCTCTCTTAAATATTGACAAGAAGAGGATAAGCTTCAGACCTCTCTCTTCGATAGTAGAGCCCATCAGTTAGGCTCTACTATTTAAAAAATAAGAGTTTTGCTTATCAATCTTAATTTTGAATTTAGGAATTTTAATAAAAACCATGGTAGAAAATATCCGCATCAACTTTTGATCATCTTCATATTCGAATACTGCATACAACTGTTCGTTCAACCTGGTACGCGAATAGTGAGTCGGTCAATGTGGGTCAGTCAGAGTACATGTTATATAATAAAAATCTATGCACAAAATGTCTGTGAAGAAACTCTAAAAAGTCTTGCCTAACCAATGAATTTTTGCCTCTTTTAGAAACAAAAATTCATCAAAATTTAAAATAGGTTGGATAGAAAAATAATTTTTATATAAAAATATAAATTTAACAAGAATGTACAAGGTAGCTTGAAGATTTTAGCTATCGTATAATTTTTTTTAATCGCTTCACTGACAATTTAAAGGGCTAGTCCACTCGGAAAAAAACACTATATTCGGAAAGTTCATGAAAAATGGAGCATTTTTTGTTTTTAAGGCATGTTCTGAATCGTGTGCTCCATTCTTCATCAACTTTTGTATTTTTCTGAGTGGACTGATCCTTTAAGCCTAAGCCTAAAAATAGTATTCTTATATGTTCAATAAGCTAAAATTTATAAGCTAGTAAAAAAAATCATTTTTCTATCCAGAATACCCGTAATTTTCTTATGAAAGCTCATCTACCCAAAAGTTTATGGGCTTAAAGATGCCGACTCGGGACTTGAACAGGAAGAAGGAGAATTTGTACTATCTTCCTAAAAGGGGGTTTTGTTAACCGAAAGGCAAAAAAAAATTATAAAATGATTATCCTAAATTTTTTTGCAATAAGTTTATATAAATGCAACTCAAAAATTTTTTTTTGCCTTTTGACTAACAAAGTTTCATCACAGACAAAATGGCATAAAATAAAAATTCAAAAACTTAAAAATTTTTTCAAAGTTACCTTTTTGGCCCAAGCATTATATTTAGGATGTAATGGTTCTAATTCATCTGGTTTAAGAACTCGAACACCAGTAGAGCCGGCAAAATGTCCAGGCAAATTTTTGGACTCTGCCCATGCACTCATCTAAATTTTTTCTCATTTAAAAGCCATTTTGAGCTAAATTTACCTCATTATCAATTTCAGCAATCTTTTTCCTTGCCTTTTCATCAGTAGGGTTCTTTTGTAGACGCTCATTATATTTAGCACGCTGTGCCACAAGTTCAGTAAGATTGCTTGGAGGCTAAAATATTTATATTCATATTGGATTGTTCGGCTTACGGCACTGATATAAAGGTCACCTTATCACTAGACTTACTTTTTTCAAAGTCTTAGGAATTCCAAAAACCAAATCTTCGGGCTTCAAACTTGGTGGTGGAGGTGGTGCTGGAAGACGGAATGTTAAAGGAACATCTTTTTCCAAACCATCAGTTAGGCCAGTACTAGATCGAATAACGTGTAATAAAGATTCGGGTGTTACATCAGAAGAATTAATATTGGGCGCACTAATAAGTGATGCTGTTAAATTTGGAGGAGGCAAAGGAGGTGGTGGTAGTAGATCAGATGAGATAATGCCTGGTTTATCGAATGAGGCTAGAACTGGTGGTGCTGGTGGTGGTGGTAGAGATGGCTAAAAAATTGAGTATAATAATGGCTCTCAGCGGGTTACACACAGTTGGACAAAATATTTTAGGCAATAATCATTTCGACAACAGACTTTTGTCGAAAACACTAACACCTATAAGTCTAGCGATTCAAAATTTACTGCAAAAATATAAAAAAGCTCGAAATTTCATGAATGTTCATATGACATTCAGTTTTTTTGGAATTGACTGGTCCTTTAAGCGATATTAAAAACACCTACCTCATCACCTTTCATTCCAGGTGGCAATAAAGCTGGTCCAATTATAGCAGGCTGTTCTTTTGATTTCATAGGACCTTTATAAGCAGTCGGAACATTGACTTTTGAAGTCTCTAAAAGCTTCATCAACTGAAGATCTTCCTCTCTTTGTTTGCTAACTGGCATCCAATCCTAAAAAATAATGGCAATTATCATAATTTTGTTCAAATTAAATAAAATCTTACATTCTGGGAAGATGTAAGGATCTTGTTGCGGTGCTCAGCTCCAGAAGAGACAGGAAAAGATAAGCGAAGCACACCCTCGTCCATAAGTTGTTGATGGGAACGGGTTGGAAGAGGGTTGGAGTTCTAAAATTTTTTTCAATCAAGAAAAGATGTATTGCTTACAGAAATATTGATCTCGATTTTTGTAGATTTAACCGGCTTAGAACGGAATTCACCATCGGAAGCGGATCGGCTTCTTTTTCTGTGGTGCCTATGCTTTTCATAGCGCTCATCTTCATCACTTGTAATAGCTTCTCGTCTCTCATCATCACCTTTTTCCACTTGTAGCTGTTTACAAATTGCTAAAATGTATAATTATAAGTTACAAGTGGGGTGAGGCTGGAGATCAGGATTATATTATAGGTTGGAGAGGTATCGGGCAAGTCAAGAAAATTTTTGGCAGTTTAAAAAAATTGACATTTAAAGAAAAAGTGCTTTTGATAAAGTCGGCCTTGTTGAGGAAGTGCCCCCCCCCCAGCCAACCCCTTCTGCCTACGCCAGTGCCGAGATCGTCCGACAAACATTACACCTTTAATGTAGGATTTTAAAAAAAGGTCACTTACTAACTAACTGATCAACAGATTTATCCTTTATTGTTGCTATCAGTTCCATTCCACCTGGCAATTTTCCCTCCTAAATTTTCAAAATTGTATCTATTAAAATGAAAAAAAATTACAATAGCCATTCGAGTAGCATTCTTGGTTGCAATCTCAAGAAGTTTTTCTTTGTCTAATTTTTCAAGCTGACGGTATTTATTTCCTCTTGGTGGGGGAATGGGTTTTCTGGCATAAGGACGACGACGAGAATCGTAATAACGACTTCGATAAGAGCCATGTCCACGGTCATAGCGCCTAAAAAGATGTTTAGATAGAAAATAGGGGAACTAGGGAAAAGATGTATTGTTGAAAAATTATTTTTTATTAATTTTTTAATCAAATTCAATAAAAATCGGAGAAAAATTTTTACTACAATACCTTCTTCTATCGTATGATCTAGACCTTGATCGGGACCTGGAATAGCTCCTTCGGCGCGAACGAGAGCGAGACCTTGAGCGACTGTATGATCTCGACCTAGACTTCGAATAGCTTCTCCGACTTCTGGATCTTGAGCGTGAACGTGATCGGGACCGAGACCTTGATGAATAGGTCCTTGATCGGGATCTTGAATAGGTTCCTCTTGAGCGAGATCGAGAACGTGAGCGTTTTCTTTTTGAGGTTTTGGAAGATTTGGATTTATTCTTGTCTGGTTTATCTTTCTTGGAAGATTTGTCGACTTGTTTTTTATCTTTCTTTTTGTCATTTTTAGCTGTTGTCCATTCTTTTCTGGCTAAAATGAGTTTGGATAAAACATATTGGCGAAATGATTAAGGAAAAGACAATAACTTATTGAGTGAAAATCATATTCAGTAAAGAAGTAATATAAGAGTGTAAGGCATGGGAATACTGAATAGTAAACAAAGTCTTTTCTATCTTACCTTTATCTTCATCTGAATCATATGTAGAAATTGACATATCATCATCTGACTTTCGCTTCTTTTCCTTACTCAACGTTTTCCCATTTTGCTTCATCTTTTCCTGATTTTCTTTCAAACTATTCTCTTCATCCGAATTTAAAGTAGCCCAAGGTTTTGTGTCAGAAAGTTCACCATCTTCAAGATTCTTTTTGCTATCTGATTCTTTTATCCTAAAATTGATTAATTTTATTCAAATTTTGAGATTCGATAGAATTTGAGATAAGAAGCCACTCTCTGGGGACCTTGAGTGGCAGCTAAGCGAGGATGGGGATTTTAGTTAGAGGCGTTTTATACCGAAAAGTGTTAACTGGAGCTGAACTAACAAGGGAAGTGACGAAACTGTAAAATTTTTTGTCAAATTTTAAAAAAGTTTTTAACAAGCTTTTTGGGAGTTGACAGGAGGAGACAAAAATTGCCTTTAGACCTCTGCGCAAGGGGATTTTACGACTCTCTCTTACCCATCTATGCTGAGGTGATGACTTGGCGAGAGTCGACTGTAATAAAAAACTTACTCTTGTTTGACTTCAGGCTTTTCTTCAATTTCTGACTCAGTCTTTGGCAATATGTTGGTCTTTAGTTGAATTTTAATATTCCGAGGTACCATAGCCTTATCCTTATCTTGTTCAACGACTTTTTTCAAAATATCGGTTTTTGGACCAGCTTTTTTGTCATTGGAAAGTCTTTCAAAAACGTCATCAGGAGAGGGAGAACGATTTTTAGGCTTTTCTTTAGACAATGGAAAGGCTTCTTCTTTGAGAACTAAAAAATGTGGATTTCTTGGTGTAAAGAGTTAATAAACTACCCAAATCGTCGTCTTTTTCTTCTTTTTTATGCGATTCTTCTGCAGTTTGTTTAGAAGTGGAAGGTTTTATGGTCGAAAAATCAGATCCAACAGGAAGATCGTCCTCATCAGAAACCTAAAAAATTGTGAATTGGATTTTTTAGTGACATCATGTCACATACCTGTTCAACTGGATCTTCACCAATTTTAACACCCAAAGTTTCTTCGATCAAGTTTTTCCTCCATGGCGAAAGTTCAACATCAGAATCTCTATCTTTATTCTTTCTCTCTTTTTTGTGCCTAGAGATTGTTTAGGTTTTCGGAAATTTGAATAGAACATACCTTTTCTTATCCTTTCTTGAAGATGAGCGTGATCGAGATGAGCTATTAGACCTTTCTCTTTTCCTCTTTTTGCTTTTCTCTTTTTTGGAATGCTTCTTCTTGGACTTATCTTTTTTATCATCTTTTCGGTCTAGCAGCTTGTCGATGTTCACAGGCTAAAAATGTTTTTGAGAAAGATATCTACGGGCTGCCACAAAAAGGCCACTTTTGCACGATTTTTTCAAAAATTTTCAAGATTTTAATTTTTATCAAAAAATCTTATAGGGGGTTTTCTATGCATGTAATCGATTTCGCGCATTTTCGGACCTTGAAAACGCTTCCCTGAGGCAAAAGAATTAGTGATCTTTATTTTAAACAAAAAAATACCTTATCGGTTTTCTTGACCTCATCGTACAACGAAGCTAGAATGGTATCACTCTTTTCACTTTTACTTTTCTTCGAACTTTTCTTATCCTGCTTTTCTTTATCCCTTTTTGATTCCTTCTTACTAGATCTTTTCTCATCTGGCATCTTAGATTTTTTTAAACGTTTAAAAGAAAAAATTAAAGCTTAAAAAGATGTTATTTTAGTAAATCAAATTCTAGAAAGAATAATAAACGCGATCAGACAATGAAATATTTAGAAATTTGCTTTTTAATGAAAAATCATTTTTGAACAAAATGGTAAAGTTTGGCATTTTGACTTCATGTGTCAATGATAAACAAAAAAATGATTTTTTTTCGAAAAGCTTGTGATCTATGCTAAAAAGTGAATGCTCATTGATTTTTGTGATCAGAAAAAATAACTGATTTTATTCAATATTGATTTTTTTATTTATAAACTTTAGTTTTCATAAAAAATTAATGGTTGCAAGGCAAATACGCTTTTTCTCGCTACATGCACAGTAAGTTCAAAAAGAATATACAGGGTGCAGTGGCGTAGGCAAGGGGACAGGTGCCCCTCCCCCAGTGGGCCGAAATTTAAAAAAATCCCTAATCACAAGGGCCCCATTTATGTTTTTTGGGAAAAATCAGCCTTTTTTGGGGAAGTGCACCCCTCTCCTAGCCGACCTTCACCCCACACCATTGACAGGGTGCCCCCAAAAAAGGGCAATTTTGCGATTTTTTCAAGTCCTTTAATTTCCACCAAAATAACCCTATAGTAGGGTGACCACATCACCCCAATTGGAGGCAAATGCCCCCATTTTGGGCCCAGTGCCCCCATTTTTTAATGGGGGCAAGGTAAAAAGTCTTTTTGAAAAGGCCCCCAAATTGGAGTCTGGCATCACCACTGATTCTAGCGAATACAACCTTTTTTAACTTTATTTTGCCCCCATTTCTAAATATGCATGTGGTCATCCCACCCTATAGGGGTTTTTCTATGCGAGAAATCGATTGCGCCGATTGCCGAACCTTGAAAACGCTTCCCTGATTTACGGAAGAGATGTGTATTGAAGCTAAAATATGCTAATGCAGTGTCAGGGAAGCGTCTTCAGGGTGCACGCTATCAGTCGTGCCGCCGTTTTACAACGTACGGCACAACTGCTAATGTCGTGCCGACACTGCTAACGTTGTGCCACCGCTGAGTTGTGCCGGCACAACTACTAACGCCGCATCTAACGTCGTGCCGAGCGCGGCACAATCGATTCCTTGCACAGAAAAACTCCCTATAGGGTTATTTTGGTGAAAATTAAAAAACTTAAAATTTGAAAAATTGCCTTTTTGGGGCACTCCGATTTTCTTTTAGCTTAAAAGTTCGATTTTAGAGGGATTCCAAAACGTGACTATTATGACATTCTTGGAGTGACTAAAACTGCTACTGATATAGAAATAAAAAATGCATATTACACAAAAGTTAAATTGGTACGTAAGTTCTGATGTTTTTTATTTAAAAAATCAATACAAAAATTTAGCTTCATCCAGACACGAATGCTGAAGATTTAGCCAAAAAAGCTACCATGGAGTTTAATGAATTAAAAAATGCCTATGATATTCTTAGAAACCAAGAAAAAAGAAAGTTTTATGATATGGGGTTAATTCAAGAAGGAGAAAATTCGCGAACTTATAAGCCGCATGGTTTTAGGTATAGTAAATATGCTTAAAAATTTCAATGGCAATTTTTTGCACCTCTTACTTATTTCTGAATGGGACGCTTATATAACTTTTGTCGGAGGCTTCAAAATTTTCTGCGCATTGATGGTTTCAAAATCCTTGGCGCTTTAGAGATAAGCACCGTGCCCTCACTGCTTCAATTCTCCTCACCCTCCCAGAAATTAGAGATGAAGTGGTTAGAGGGCCCACCAAGGGTAGCTCTAATTGTGGGGGGCTTAGAGTAGTCCCCTCCCATTCCGACTGAAGGCCGAAAAAAACCAATGAGCCCCCTATGATTTTTCCAACCGAAGGTCGGCCAAAAATTTAATAAGGATTTTCCGGAACTTATGCACTTCGGCCCCCCCCAAAATTTGTTATTTTTGGGGGGGCCGAAGTGCATAAGTTCCGATTTTCCCTTATAATTGTTTAATTCTTGAAAAAATATCAATTTTTACAAAAATTTTCCTATTTTTTAACATTTTTTATCAATTACTTCATAGGCCGGCAAGATGGGGGGGGGAGGAGACCCCCGATAAGGTGGTCCCCCCTCAATTTTGGGTCCATGAGTGAGTGGGTCAGGGGGAGGCTCCTCCCCCTTGCCGACCTATGAATTACTTCCTTTAAAAAAATTCAATTTAAAAATTTTTTAGTGTGTCCATCGCGGAACCCCAGATCCGCTATTGGGAACCACTCATGTTTGCTTTAAAGTTTATGCTTTTAGCTATAATAATACTAAAGGATCAATTCGCTATGCGTCAGTAGAATCACATAACGAATATGATAAAGAAAGAATAGAATATTTTATGCGAAATTTAAAACTGATTATAGCTTATGGTGTAGTTGTAGTGGTTTATATAAATGGATTTCATTTGTAAGTACATGTAAAAATAATATGTATTTCAAATATCAAAAATTATAGGTATAGAAGATATCGCGAAAGATATGATGCGTTTGATGCTGAAAAAGATGATGGAGAAATTGCAAGAGCGTTTCTTCGACAAAGGGAATTTAGTGATACAAAAGATGATAAATTTGAAGTAAGTTATTTGTATGTTCATATATAAGTCAGTGGCGGCGTTAGGGGGCTAGGGCAGGGTGACCATTTTGTCCTTTTTTATTGTGCAAAAAAGGGCAAAATGAGGCTCTAGGACATTTCTCTATGGACTTTTCTCAACGAAAAAGCGTGGGTACAACTCTGGGTTCACTCTTACCTTGGAAAATATTTTTTTAAAGTATTATTAATAAGTGTCTATAGATATATTTTAGATAATTAATACCTTTTTAGCTAGAACGAATTACTCAAATGTTGGTAACCGATATTCGAGATGCTGAAAACAATAAAAATGAACGAATGGATATAAAATTTTCTTCAACATATCCAGCCGAATTGGAAAAGAAAATGATTGGTGCTCTGAATGATCCTCCACCAAAACCGTTGAAGTTAAAACCATTAATTCAAAAAAGTTA
>JAQGCP010001554.1:0-12134 GCA_034699885.1 Acrobeloides thornei | reverse complement strand
TGCGTTTTTTATTATTTTTTATGCGTTATAACTTTTTTCATATAGTAGTTTTTTGTTTTCACTAATTATTCTGAGCTCACTAGGATTATAGGCTTAGAAAAACAAGTAAATGTCTGTTTTTGAATAGACAAGGATTTCTTGGAAAATACAGGGTATCGAGTTCTTTGAAGATTCGATTTCTCATCGAGGAAAAAGATTTTTGGATATGGTCTTTTGTAAGTTGTTAGTCACGTAAAGATATTTTTTTTAAATATTTTCATGATTTTTGAATAAGTCTGTGTATTAAAGCGAAACCTGAAATTTTCAAAAAATAACAATTACCAAAATAGAAAAAGTGGCAAAATATGGCATTTACGTGGCATTATTTTTTGTTGAAAATCGAAATTTTTGCTCAAAATCGAATTTGGGTTGAAAAATTAAATTTTTTATAAAAATCGAAATTTTGCTCAAAAATTCAATTTTTGAGCAAAAATTTCGATTTTTCACAAAAAAATTCTATTTTTGAGCAAAATTTCGATTTTTGCTCAAAAATTGAATTTTGTCTCAAAAATCAAATGTTTCGCTCAAAATTTATTGAAACTATCGGTCCTAATGAATTTGATCTTTTCTTTAATAAACGTCCAACAACGGGAGTAAAAAATCCAAAAATTTGGCAGCGTGGCAAAAAGTCCAAAAATGTGGCAAATGTCACGTTTTCGTGGCAATGTAACATCCCTATTCGGCCTACCTCCATTCTTTCATTCTATAACAGTTATAACATCACTATACGACTCCAAAAAGCAATCTACTTCAAGAAATTAGGTGAACCCATGCTTGAACACCCTGTATTATCCAATTTATGTACTTTTTTCTCATTAGAATTATTAAAATTGGGAGAAAAATGTCATGATATATTAAATTTTAATGCGCTTCCTTAGACAGCTTTATATATTTACGATAAATTGGATTACTTTTTTTTAAAGACAAGCATATTGTAAATTGTTAATATGTGAATATAATTCACAGATTGTTGTGAAGCATAATAATAACAAATCTTATAAAATAAAGGAAACGAGCATTTCCGGTTTATGTTCCGATTTATCTCTGCGAATTTCGATTTCCTTTACAATTTGTTAAATTTAAAACATTTAGAAACAAACAAAAATCTTTCAACAACAACCCATTATGATATTTTACATTCCTTTCCTATTAATATTAAGCTATGCTACTGATATTGACGCATATTCATTTTTCAAATTACCATCTAGGTTTTTCCATAAGTATGATTTTTTTAAATAGCAATACATTTGAACCACGATTTAGTGCACCCCGGATTTAATGTCTCCCCTCTACTTAAAGGACTATTACATTTTTGAACGAAAATTTTTAAAAGCAAGAGGAATTTTTGCTGATCATTTTTTGTTTTCATGGTACCCCTTTTCATGATACCCCTTTCATGGTTAAAAAGGGGTTAAACTTTCGTCTTATTCTTATCTCGGGGTTTTGAGAGAAAACTCGGGATTTGAGGAAAACCCCGGTTTTGAATTATGAAAATCCTTACTTTCACCTTTTCGCCAAAGATCAGTTTATTTGCAGAACTTAGATTTTCGGTTTTTCAATTAGGGCTTTCACACGTCAAAACTTTTTGGGCATAACATAAGGGGGACCAAGGTGATTTTTCTCCAACTTAAACCCAAAAAATTTTTAGGAAAAATTGAATTTTTAAAGAGAAAATTATTCAAAATGTTAATAAATAATATTTTTGAAAAACATTTCCATTTAGACGTGAAATTTCGAGTTGGAAATGCGCTCAAAGGTGTTTTAACAGAATAGAAGAAAATGATTATTCTAGTATCGAATTACGATATAGGCGCAACGTTGATTATGAGGAGAGTCAAGAATCTCAAATTGCTCATAATCTAATGTCTCATTGTGAAAAGAAGTATAAAATTGAAATTTTAAACTAAAAAAACTAAACTCATTTTTTAAGTGAAGAAGAGCTTTCTTGTCTTAAAACATGTGAAGAAAGTGATGTACAACGGCAGTTGTTAGATCTTGGTAGGAAAGTCAAAATGTTGACTTGCTCCAATATAACAGGTAAAATGAAAAACTTCTTAAAAAATATATAAAATATTTTCAGCTGCTACAAAAATCTACAATTGTGTTTTGGGTACTCAACTTTTGCCAGAATGTATAGCAACAAATTGCAAAAACGAAATCGATGCACTGAATGTAGAGGTGGAAAAAAGAGATCAACAAGGCGAACGTGTTCTGCCTGGAAAACAATTTTGCAGGTTATCAGTATTTTTAGAGTTTTTTAAAATTTTTTACATTTTAGTCTTGAAAATTGCAATCGCGTGTGTATGAAGAAAATCCTGCCGTTATCTTGTGGTGAGAAAAGTTTTTCCCTGTACACCAGTATCACTGATATGGCCAACATTGTTCAATCACTATCATTGTTCGAAACAAAACCTTCAAGCGAAAATGGAATCTTGTGCATTGATCGCCCAATTCCGGAATCCGCAGAAGAGGGAACGGAAAATTATGAAAATGAAAGATAACGGGGGGAAGTTGTTAGAAGTTAGATGATTTTTATTGTACATTTATAGTTAATCATTCCCATAATAAAGTTGCTAAATTTTATATTTATGTGTTTGTTTTTTATCTATTTTACTATTTTATCAGAAAATCGACGTCTATGCGCATGAAAATGATGTCTAAGCCCAAGAAACCCACCTGCTTGAGCTTAGGCAGGTGGGTTTCTTGGGCTAAGGGTTAGGCTTAGACTTAGACTTATGCTAGGACTTAGGCTAAGGCTAGGGCTTAAGCTAAGTTAGGGTTTAGGCTAAGGCTTAGCCTAAGCCTTAGACCTAAACCTAAGCGCATAAAATCGATACCTTACTTAGGCGTCGATTCCATGCGCTTAGACATTATCTCGACAACTACAGCGATTCAGAATTTATTTTCACGACGAAAAATGCACCATTTTTTATGAACTTTTCGAATATCAACAAAAATTGGTAACTTTTTCTGGCCGGACTGGCCCTTTAATACATAAGACCTACTCCACTTTAGTGCTCCTGGATGTTCCGAATACACTTACTCATAGACTGATTTTTAAATTTAAACTTATTATTTGTACTCCTTTTCTGTAGAAAAACAAACTTTCACCTTAAGTGCAATTTTTTCTAATTGAGTAATCGCATGTCTATAGCTTGTCGCATAAAATTTACTTAGCCCACGATATAAATGAGATACCGTTCCTGATTATTTTTATAAGTACGTCACAATGGGGAATGAAAAACAACTTTTTATATTAATGTAAATTTAATCAAGCACGAGACTTTCCAATTGCCCTCGTATTTGAACTTTACGTCAAAAAGTTAAAATGAAAAAGTCATGTTTGGGAACTAGTTAGTTGAAGCATTGCACTGACGTGAATTTTTTTCGAAAAATTAAACAAATTTTTTCGCGAGAAATGATCCCTTTAGGGGTAATTTTATGTGGGGAATCCGAATATCGCATTCCTAAAGCATAAAAACGCTTCTTGGGATCAAGAAAAAACTGTTTTTCAAACAATATGAACAAGAAAATCATGTTTCATATTATATCTGATATTTACGTACCGTATTCTCTCTAATAGAAGCACTCCTCTATTTGAAGCACCCCCCATAAATTTTGTCTTAACAAGCAAATCTGTATAAAGATGATATATTTTTTCGTTTATGATCTACTTTTTGCTCATTTTGTTAGTTTCAAGTTTGTTTGCACTTTTTTTCGAAATTTAAATTGAAAAAAGAAGCACCTCTTCTATTTGAAGTACCCCTGCCGGAGGTTGAAAAATAGAAGCACCGGTGCTTCTATTAGAGAGAATATGGTATTCTGCACAAATTTTCTCTCCAAAATGCAACTACGTAGGGATGCCAAGTGCGGAAAAAGACTATAAAATTACCCCTAAAGGAGAAAAGACCATAAAATTACCCCTAAAGGGATCATTTCTCGCGAAAAACGTTTAAAAACATTTTATGCCAAAAATTGATTTTCCCGAATTTTACCAAAAATCAAATTTTTGAATTTTAGTACAAAGAGAAAATTAATTTTTGCTTCAATACACCGATCTCTTCTCTGAATCAGGGCCAAGGAAGCGTTTTCATGCTTCGAGAGTGCGCACAATCGATTCCCCGCCTAGAAAAAAATATTTTTTTTTGATCGAGATCTGACCCTAAAGTGGTCCCCCCTTCAGTATAAAAAGTTGTTTTTCATTCCCTATTGTGACGTACTTATAAGAATAAACAGGAATGATACCTCATTTGTATCGTGGGCTAAGTAAATTTCATGCGACAAGCTATAGACATGCGATTACTCAACTAGAAAAAATTGCACTTAAGGTGAAACTTCAAGTGGCAATAAGTCTGTGACAACTTTTGTTTTTCGATCATTTTCGATATTGGGGGATTTTCGGCTATGGGTAACTCGAATTCGATGGAATTATTAAGTTTTGACTTTAGGGGGTACCTCTACTGGGGGAGGGAGAGGGGTAAAAACGTCAAAAATTCAAGTCTGTTCTTTGTAAGCAAAATCCCACAAAAGGTCTGTTCTTTGTAATCCATTTTTGACTATAACCCCGAGGTCTAGGACAAAAAATAACGGCGGATTCAGCGCCTAGAAGAACCCTAGGAACGTCGAAAATTTCGTAAAAAACCGAGTTTTATAGCGAAATACCAACATTTTAAATCTAGGGTACATCTTTGAAACCCCAATTTTTCGAAAAAGTCTGGATATTGACACGAAAACATGAGTTTTGCTCAAAAAGACCAATTGTATCGTATTCAGCATACACTCTTACCCACTACTGAAAAAAATTTTTTATTAAAAACGAGCGAAAAATGCCGATTTTCGATATATTTTTTGGGCGGCAACAACTTTACAGCCCAATAACATATACACGTTCCTTTCAAACCTATCTAGCTTTTTATTTTAAGCCCAATTTAAAAAAGCCGTCTTGTAGATTGTTGGGGAGACCCTCTTGCATAACAATAAGGATGGGTTTTTTGTGAATCGTCGTTTTAAGAAAGATATGTAATCCTTGAGTTTGAAAAACAACTCATTTTTGGCAGAAAATTTATAGATATTTTTCCGACATGTCAGCACACACTTTGCCGTTTTTTTCCGATATGTCGGCACACACTTTACCGTTTTTCTATGGGTTGAAACATACGTGTCCCTAGGGTCCCGAGAGGGGGGGGGGTGATAGAGAAATTCTTGAGGATTTCAGCCAAAATGATTAACCAGAAAAAAAACTTTTTGGCCGAGTGCTTTTGCCGATTTGTAGTACGAATTACCAGTTTCAGAAAATCCCTTTTTACAATGAACCACAAAATGAAATCCAATTGTTAAAAAGATTACATAACACCAAGTTACTATTATTGTTCTAGAAATTCAGAAAAATAAACTTTCAAAAAAGAAAAATTACATGTAGAGCCTAGGTCGTTCAAACAATAATTGGTTCAGTCGTGGCATAATAAACACCGTAAATCTGTTAATAGTCATGAGGAAAGCAAAATGAATAACGCCATAAAATCCCAATGTATCAAAAAATCCGATAACTTGGATAAATCTTGTACTATTGTAAACCTAAAGTTTTCATATACCCGGTCTTTCTAGAGACTAGATAAGTCCGTTATTTTTTCGCCGATATTCTAAATCTAAGACAAAAACAGTGTTTTAAACACTTCTTACATTGTATGCAGCATAAGTGATCGGTATAGATATGATAATTTGTACAGATGCGGACATTAAATCACATATTACATGCTGCCATACAATAATGTAAAAAGCAAGTTTTTTATATTCTTGATGGCCCTAAAAGTTGTGAGTATAGGATAATAAATACCGAAGCCCTAGGTGGCCCAAAAGTAACGGGATTCCAAGCAGCTGATGCCCACCCCCGAGGAGTTCGAGGCCCAGGCCCTGTTTCACATGGAGCTTGAGCCGAGGACTTTTAGTATTTCAGAAGAATTCCAATTCCGGGGTTTGGTCACAAATATACATATACTGTATACCTTTATTAATAACAACAATAAAAGAGAATTCAAAATCACACTGGTTGTGCAAAAAGCCACATAAGAAGTTGCCCCAAATAAACGGACAATAGGAGCAGCTTGATCCTCCATGGAATTGTTTGAAAATGAGTTATTCAAGCTAAGAGGGCTTGAAGTCATTATATTTTTATCAAAAAATAGTGCAAACACTCACTAGAAATTTAATTTATTTTACTTCATTGACAAGATACTATATCTTTGCAATGTTTAAGTGAAAACTTTAATTTTGCACTTATTAAATTCACGTAAAAAAATAATTTGTCTAAAAAAAATTACACAAAAATTTTTTAACGACTATACCAATCATCTCACCTAGACGAGTAAAACGAATACCATAACATGGGTTTTTCAACCCGAGCCCATGGCCGAGTGGCTAAAGTGGCAGGCTTGTAGTTTAAAGGGTCGGGTTCGAAAAAATCGAATCTTTGACAAGAATTCAAAAAATCGAGTTTTCGGTATAAATATAAAAACTTTTTAACAAAAATCCTAAAAATCGATTGTAGGTAAATTCCGAAAAATCGATTTTTTGGAAAAAATCAAAAATCGAGTTTTTATAAAATCCGATTTTTATGTGAAAAATCGAATTTTCGGTAAAAATACTTAGAAATTTTTAGTAAATTCCAAAAAATCGATTTTTTTGGAAAAATCGAATTTTGGGATTTTGTAAAAATTCATAGCCGAGTGGCTAAAGTGACAGGCTTGCAGTTTAAAGGCTCGGGTTCGAACACGCTTAGAATTTAAAAGAGGGTGTCTGTAAGAATCGACTTTTAGCGCATGCACGATGGTATATTTTTCCAAAAGTGCTCAGATTTTTTAAATCCGACATATACTCGAGGTTATGGATTCCAAAAATGTTCATGCGTTTCCCTATTATGTTCCGAGATACGAAGGAGTGAAATTTTTGCATATATGAAAAAAATCCTTCTCGGCATTTTGCTACACATCTCCCAATTCGTTCAAGCTACCACCTGTACAAAGAACTAGACTTGTCGGCTTTTCTGGTTGTCTATACTTACCAAGTAGCCTTTTGAGATCCAGCAACGTGATTTGAAAACTGCCTCAACACTATACAATTTCCACTTAAAAACTTGGCTCAACACGTCAAACAAAGCTTAAAACCTTCGACAACCTATATTTTTCAACAACCTAAAAGAACAACGACAAAACAACTTACACTTTTGTCGATCATTTACCTCAATACTTATCCATAATATAGTATTCATTCCACTTTTACGATCTTCGTTCACTACGAAAATTAGCTAATTAGCTAAGCAATATACAATTTTCTGCTTTAAAACTTTGCTCAACACGTCAAACGAGGCTTAAAATCTTGGACAACCTATAATTTTCAACAAAGTAAAAATCTTCGTAACTTAAAACCTTATAATTTTCGACAACCTAAAACTTATAATCGACAAACTAAAAAACAACGACAAAACAACTTACGCTTTTGTCGAAAAATAAAAGGGACCAAGGCAAATTTTTTAAATTTCTGGGATCTCTTCCATCCTCCAAACCAAAACATACTTGCTGGGATCCCCCCTCCCCCCTCGTAGCTACATTACTGGAGTGGGGGGTTTTTGTACAACATCCATTATAAGTACTTATTTAAGACAAAAATTTTCATAAATGCTTTATTTAAAATGTATAAAAGCCATAATAAATAATGTAATGCATGGTAGAAAAAACTTCCAACAAGAATGAAATTTTTGTCATTTGGTTTGAGCAACATAAAGGGTTAAATTAACCTACAAAAGCATAATAGAAAAATGCATCACGTAAAATTGCGTGTACTATCAAGAAAAATGATAGAAAAAGAAAAAAACGAGTATATCTATAAAGTTGATGAAAAATAAATAAATTAAGAGGAATAAAAGTTAACCCTTATCTTTTGGGTTGTTCAATAATTTTCCGGATTTTCAGTTTTCATCAGATCATTTTTGGCAAAAATCCGATTTTTATGTGAAAAATCAAATTTCAATAAAAATACAAAAATTTTCGCAAAAATTCAAAAAATAGAATTTTTGGTAGATTCCTAAAAATCAATTTTTTGGACAATTCGAATTTTTATCAACCCAGTCTATCCAACGATTCGTTTTTAGTGTAACCGTTTAATCTTTGAGTTTTTGTTTATATCTATTCGAAAATGACAAAAATAGCTTTATAGAAGTTTATATTTTTTCACGTTTGAAGCATAATGCTTATGCTTTGATTTCACAAACATAGCATCCTTGAGCTGTACCATCAATATTTGTCCATTTTCCATCAGCCGTATTCAATTGACTGTATATATTGTTGCTATTACTATAGGGGTATCCTTAAAACTTTTTTAATTTTCAAAAGTTTTAGTCATAGCTGTACAAGGAGGGGAGTACTAGCGTCCTAAATACGACGTGGTCGCAGGGGACCCCCACCTCCCCATAACCATTTCTTAAACCAATCCCAAATACGAAGTGGATATTAAAAAGTTTCAGCAAAAAGGCGAAGGGGAGGGGATACAGTATCCTCCCTGTTCAGCTATGGTTTTAGTCATGCTTACCTGATCTCCAATTCTGGTAGGTGGAAGTATCATTATTAATCCACGATCAGGAATTACTAGATTGCTTTAATCCAATAAAGACTTGTGAACAGCTTGTTTGATTTTTTAGGACAGCTGAATTTAGTGTAATATATAAAAATTAATACTTAAAGTTACTTAAAATTTCGTTATTTTCGAAAGCCGAGTCAACACTGCCTAAAGTGGCTTTAGGATTTTGTTGTCGACAGTCATTGTTGGAACTTTGCCAATCTTTTGGAGTTTGAATAAAGTTGTAGCACTTACACGAGCCTGTAATAGTAGATTGATACCAATTACCGGCAGGACAAGAACAAGCTAAAAGTTTCTTATTAGATAATTTGCAATAGATACTCTTATTGAAGAAAGGATATTCTAGGGATTCCTCTCAGTAGGAACGGTCATCCATTTTCCAAAACCCAACAATTCGTGGACAACCGACCCCGAAACTTGTTCTAATCGAATTCTCGGATATTAAAAACCATAATCTGGAAAAAACCGCATCAAAAAAGCTTTCTCCTAAAAGAAATATTGCATGGAAACAAGGCAATTTTCTTATCTTGTCTTTTCTTGTCTACACTTCCGAGACAAGAAAATTGCCTATTTTCTATAGAAACAGCGTGACAGTTTTTTCAAATGCTGTTTTTCATTTTAAACTATCACCATTATTTTTCCCGTGGCAAAAATAGAAGGGATCGACATTTATATATATATATCGAGGTTTGATTATTGTTAAATTTTTAGCTTACTTTGTAAACTATCATCGTTGCATAAATCTTTGTTGCAACAACATGTCGTATAATCGGTTGGATACAATGCATTATTAGACTTAGTTTGAGCACAGCCGGGAAAATTCTATAAATTTTAAAGATAATAAAAAATTTTTATTTTCTGCGCAGTTATGTCACTATAGGTATGCAGGGCTGAGACTAAGCCTTGCTTAGCTTTGGCCATGTCAACTATAGCCGGCCTTGCATGCCCTCAGGTCGTTCAATTTTTAATGATCAAACCAGACCTGCCTCGGGCCGCCAAAAATAGTGATCGTGCTAGACCGACTCTAGATCCCTCGCCCGTGCACTCCTCTATGTGGATCACATAGTTAGATGGTCCAAATACTTACCGCGCACAAATTTGACACACTTTCATACTTAACACATCCAGAAAACCAAGAATCTTGTCCATTTATCTTTCCATAGGCTCTCATACAATAATTCCCATTGTTGCACACTCTCACTAATTCATTAAAATTCATGGAATTTCCCGGGAATGACACATTCATCCCATGATAACAAACGATCGAAGTAACTGCTGGTATAAAGAGTAAGATATATAACTTCCACATTTTAAACAAGAAAATATTAGGGCCAGCCTAATAAAAATTTTTATTATTTAAATGGTGCAAATAACAGAAAAAATTATAAATAATAGACAAAACGATAACCATATCATAAGATGATTAGTGATTCGGTAATTATTTTGATAAAATTCCTGGTTCTTAATTTATAGAGTTTCCTTCTGTTCCAAATGTAGTTTTAAAAGAATCAATTAGCATTAATACAGGGTGTTCCTAAAGTTCGTGTACACTCTAATTAATTTTATGAGTATAAAATTTTTATATTTTTTCACAATTTATGTGACTATAAGTATGCAAAGCTGAGACCAAGCCTTGCTTAAAGTTTCTTCATGTTTTTTGTAAAATGCTCCTCGAATTGTATACCAAAATTTAATCATCGCTTTTTTGATAAAACTTAAATCTTTACTTTCTTTGTTCACTACGAAATTAGCTAATTAGCTATGCAATATACAATTTCCGCTTAAAAACTTGGCTCAATACGTCAAACGAGGCTTAAAATCTTCGATAACCTATAATCTTCGACATTCTAAAACATATAATCTTCGCCAACCTAAAAAAACAACGACAAAACAACTTGCACTTTTGTCGATCATCTACTTCAATACTTGCCCATAATATAGTATTCATGCTACCCTTCTCAGCGAGCTGAGTTTTGCTCGATTGGTTTAAGTCGTTTCGAAAAAACGTAGCTTTTTTCCATTTTCGACCACCGTGTCGGGATGGGCAAGAGATGACTGCAACAATGTGGCTTAAATCTTGCTCTTCAGTTTGCCATCGGTGAAGATTGGTTCAATTTGCATCTTCTCAGTTTGGTCTGCATCCACCATTTTCTTTTGACAAAATGAATGCCGACCAGGAATTCATTTACAATGGATTGAATTGGTTCAAGATCAACCTCCTAGTGGTTCAAAGAAGGGTAAAGAGAGGAAATTTCCCCCTCAATCAGAAAAAAGTGAAAAAGTTTTTCCTAATGGTCCTTATGTTTTTACCCAAATTGTGGAAAACTTTCGAAAAAAAGGAGACCAAGGCAAATTTAAAAAATTTTTGGGATCTCCTCCCAACTGAAACCCACTTTGCGCAGCTGGACCCCCGTTGCTATGTCATTGAAGTGGGGGGGGGGGGTTGTACAAAATCCATTATACTAATTTAAGACAAAACTTTTCATAAATACTTTATTTAAGATTTATAAAATTTTATCTACCACAAAAACAGTCTGTATTAATGATGTATATTTGGAGTCAAAAAATAATAACCTTATTTTCTTGTCTAATTAATAACTTTCGCAGTGAATTTCGAATTTCTGAATTAAATATAAATAACACAATTGCGTTAATAGTGTTGTTAGAAATAACCAGCCAATTTTGTAAGAAATTTAGCATAAATTTCCATTGCCCAGGAACTGGAATAAATGGGAATACAGAAAATGAAAGATTTTCTACTTCGAGGAAAGCACAAATTAGAAAGCACTAAACGAACTTGTTTACAAACCCTTTTTTCAACATCACGCATTGATTGATGAAAAATCTTACTTGGATTAATATAGAAAAATCACGTTTCATAGAGGAATGCATGTTCCCATAAAGGCTGATTTTAATATAAATGAACATGCAAGTATAAAAAATTATCATAATCACAGGAAGATATGTTAAAGAATAATTTTGAAACTATAATACATAAAGTTTTTATATTATTAGGTTGTAAACTAGGGGCTCACCTTTCTAAAATATAGCATGCCACAGTTATTACAGTAGTTATACAAATCGGTACAGTCGTTATACAAATAAAATCCTAAAAATTTTTATTTTTTGGACGGAATGAATGATCGCTAAGATCAGATGGATTGCAAAGATCGAACGGATCGGGATGATCGGACGGATTGGACAAACCGGACGGATCAGACGAATCATGCAGCCTCCCCCCTCACGTATGTTTCAAGCGGCAATAATTCTGTGCCAACATTGTTTTTCGATCATTTTTGATACTTGGGGGTTTTCGGCTATGGGGAATTCGAATCCGATAGAATTATCAAGTTTTAACTTCAGGGGGCACCTCTACTGGTGGAGGGAGATGGGTAAAAACGTCAAAAATTCAAGTCTGTTCTTTGTAAGCAAAATCCCACAAAAGGTCTGTTCTTTGTAATCCATTT
>JAQGCP010001553.1:0-12134 GCA_034699885.1 Acrobeloides thornei | reverse complement strand
TAGATGTGTGTATTGAAGCGAAAATATGAAAATTTTGGATTTTTCTTCTAAAATCATCGTTCTAAGGGTTATTTTAGAAATCGATTCAGCGCATCCCCGAATGTCAAAATGCATCCTTGACCATCGTCTTTGAAAAATTATGTTTCTACCACAACGCTTCGGGGATACGCTGAATCAATTTCTCGCATAAAATAACCTTAGAACGATGATTTTAGAAGAAAAGTACAAAATTTTCATATTTTCGCTTCAATACACACATCTATTCCCCCCCCCCCGAATCAGGGTCAAGGAAGCATTTTCACGCTTCGGAAAAAGCATTTTCATGCATCGGAGAAACGTGCACATCAGGGCTGAACCGATACCGGTATTTCGGTATCTGTAATTACAGTAAATCGGTAATTTTCGGGGTCACCGGAAATTTGATATTGATAATCCGTTAATTTTTTGATTTCGTTAAGTTTTCGGTATCGGTAATTTTTTTCATCCGATATCGGTAATTTTGTTTCACCTAGTTCAGCCCTGGTGCCTATTCCTCAAACCAGTATTGTAAGACCCTCCTTCAACCTCTCAAATTGGGGGAGGATAGCTAGCTACATGCAAAAGCTTAGAGGAGAATACCTAGTAACTAGTGGGGGGGGGGGGGGGAGGACAAAGGAAGAAGCCTAGCAACTTTGGAGGATGCCGAGGAAAAATTTTTTTCGGAGGTCTATTATCTGAATCCCCTTTAAGAAAAATGAAGTTTTTCACCTTGATGCCCAGAAATTGGGCTTTAGTTATGAGCCTGACCTAAACATTACACTTTCTTATAATTTTGCTTTTTATTTTTCTCAACAAAGCTTTGACTTAAAGCAGAGCAGGAAAAGTAATTATATTAGACTTATTGCAAAAGTGTGTGGTCAGTCGGAATGTTGTTCTTGCTATAAAAGGCACACACATGTCGGTGGAGCCTTTTACTTGCTTGACCGATTTCTTTCATATGTGCTAAGTAAATTTGGCTAATTTCACCTTCTAATTTATGTTCATACATTTCTGATTAAGTTCTTAATAAGGAGTAGAAGTTTGATGAAAAGTTGTAGTATAGTTTATATAGTCAGTTATATAGTCAATTGAGAAATGATTGATTTTTGTGGCCGGATGGCGCAATGACAAGTGGCGCAAGATTCCTTTGGAGCTATTCTCCTGGGGAGACGCAATCAACAGAATCCAAAAACTGATACTTTTTTGAAGTAATTTTATGGAAAATATCCTTTAAAGGCTTAGGCTTAAGCCTAAATTTAAGTCTAAGGTTAAGCCTAAGCTTAAGCCTAAGCCTAAGCTTAAGCCTAAGCTTAAGCCTAAGCTTAAGCCTAAGCCTAGGCTTAACCCTTTAGAGAATATTTTTCCATAAAATTACTTCAAAAAAGTATCAATTTTTGGAATCCTGTTGATTGCGCCACCCTGTCCGTACTCCTAAACCCCAATTCGATACCCCTCCTACTCGTTGCATCTTTTCTCCTCTTGTTTATCTGTAAGCCGGTCACTTGAAACCTCTTATCTGCGCTAATGAATAAATCCGGTCTTTTCCGGCTTGCGTTAGAGGTATTGTTTTGCCTCTGAGCCAAAAGAGAAGAGGACCCCCTATTCATGTTTGTAATTTGCATGCATGAAATTGGGATGTCCTCCAACTTTCACTGAAATGGCCAATCCGGAATCGGTAATGCTCATAATTGTTGACGAGACCATATGTTCACGGTCGTTTTGACACATTCGACAAACAATGGGATTTCGAGGGGGAAACTAGTTGATTGTTTTTGGAGTTTAACCTTATGGGAGCGCGACAAATTCTCATTCAATAGCGTAGTGGTAAATATGAGGCATTTTTTATCAAGTATACATACAGGGTGAGTAAAGAAAGAAAAAAAATTCATCAAAATTAGAATTTAACCACTGCACCATTAGTGTCCTTTGCTATAGGTTTATAAAAATGCTAAAAAATGTCGGAGCTATTACAAAATAAAGGGCTTCTACGTGAAAAAATTTTCAAAATTGTTTTCTGGAAATGACCCCTCTGGGGATAAAACGTGCGGGGAATCCGAATTTGACATTTTCGAAACGAAAAACACTTTCTTGATTCAGGGAAGGCGTATTGTGTATTGAAGCAAAAAGTCGCAAAAATCGCATTTTTGCGACTTTTCGCTTCAATACACAGGCGTTCCCTGGATCAGGGAAACGTTTTTTCGCTTTGAAAATGTTAAATTCAGATTCCCCGCATGTTTTTACCTCTAGAGGGATCATTTCTAGAAAAATTTTTCACGTGGGTGCCCTCCTCCTCCCCTATTGTGTAGTAGCTCCAAAATGTCATTTTCCTGCCTTTCTTCCAATTTTGATGATAATTAAACCAAGAGAAAAAACGGAGTCAACGAACGCCTCATTGTTACCACAAAGAGTAATCAGTCATGATTTTCGTTCCCTTTAATTAAAAATATGGCCTGGCAGCATTTTTCGCTCTCATTTTCAAAATTAGATTTTTTCCCCAGCATTGTTGTCAACACATTTTGTACAGGGTGTATAAAAAATCGGAATTTGATCAATTTTTTCATATTTTTTCGACCCCAAAAGTTTTTTTTCAAAAATGACCCTATTTGGGCTTTTATGCGATGAATCGATTTTGCGAATTCCCAAAGCTTGAAAACGCTTCCTTGACCCTGAATCAGGGGATTGGAGTGTGTGTATTGAAACGAAAATCGAAAATTTTTAGATTTTCTGCCTGAAAATGATCTTTCAGGGGGTAATTTTATGCAAGAAATCGATTGCGCGCATTTCCAGTGCTTGAAAATGCCTCCTTGATTCTGATTTCAGGAAATAATGTTAAAAAATTTCGTTTCATTTCACACTTATTTCCCTGAATCAGGGTCAAGAACACATTTTCAAGTTTCTGGAATGCGCACAATCGATTCTCCGCATAAAATTACCCCCAGAAAGATCATTTTCAGACAGAAAATCTAAAAATTTTCGATTTTCGCTTCAATACACATAACTATTTTTCTGAATCAGGGAAGCGTTTTCAAGTTTTGGGAATGCGCGCAATCGATTCCTCGTATAAAATTATCCCTAATAGGGTCATTTTTGAAAAAAATTTCGGTCGAAAAAGCATAAAAAAATCAATCGAATTCCAATTTTTTTATACACCCTGTTAGGGTGTATAAAAATCCATTTGCAAAAATTGTATAAAAATAATATTTTTATAAAAATAGCCTCTTGACCAAAATTCCATCCCTAAATGCATAATTGGCGGCAGGTGCAGTTTTGGCGCTTTTCGGGCACTGATGATTATTCTCAAGTCCCACCTCGGCCGGCAAAACACCAGGTCATAGCTCGAAACGGAAGAGTGCAATCTTTTATGAAGGGGGCCTGATGGCTTCTTGTATGAAATTATGCTAATTTTGGTAAAACAAAGACGAGTTTTTTGTGCATGTTTTATGCTGTTCATGTTTATATTTTCATGTTAATATATATTATAAAATTTTGGCCACATAGCTCAGTGGTAACTAATAAAAAAATCACTCTGTTTTGCAAAAAAAAGTCCGTATGTGATGGCCAAGGGGTGCAAGATCCGACCGTCCGATCTAGCAAGTTAAGCAACGTTGGGTCCACAGGTTCGATTCTAAGTGGGTAAAATTTTTATTTTCAAAAAAATTTTTTGATTTTCAATGAGCAAAATTTTTTTGTTTTTTGAAAATCAAAATTTTTTTCAAACTTAAAAATTTTATCAACCGGAGATCGAACTTGTGAGCCCAATGTTGCTTAACTTGCCCAATCGAACGGTCCTTATCCACTTGGCCATCGCATGCGGACTTTTTTCTTTTATGGGCGGAAACGGACTATATGTTTGATCTAATCTGTTACACACTTTTGCTGTACCCCAGTCAATTTGACTGAGGTATGTTACAGATGGATAGGAATGTTATTATTTTTAGATCTCATGAACCAAATTTCCTTGCTCACATATTTTAATAGCTATTTTATGAAGAATCCTAACTTGGGATGACCCTGTATATCTTCATCTTTTTAATATTTCTATGCAAATTTGCTCAAATGATAGTCTCTATAAGAATCCTACCAAACCCACCAAAATCTCTTCAAAGTTACACCATTTTTGGTCTAAATTCATCCGACTCCTATTCCGTTATTTCTACCAATGGCGTAATAACTTGCAATATCACTTCCCCCACAAGTCCCAGCTATACTCTTCATTGTGGGTGCATTCCAACAGATCTGACGGAAAGAAATTTTTCCTTATTCAACAAAAATTCGAATATTTCCATTTTGGACTATTTTTTGGACCCGCCGGAAGTGGATATGAAAATTTTTTCTCAAAATGCAAATTTATTTGAATCGTTGAAACTGCAAATTGAAATGAAGAGTTGTCAAAAAATTGGCGTGGATTTGGATATTGAATACAGATCAATGGATGTTTTACCAAACATGATCAATTTATGGGAACATGTTGCAACGAGAAAAATGGAAATAGATGGAAAAGAAGCACAACAATTGGATTTGGAGTGTGAATATTTTGCCAGCCCTGGATTCTATAGAGTGAGGATAAGAGATATGGATGATGATAAGGTATGTTTTAGTAGAAAAATAAATTTAAAAAAGGTTTAAAAACGTAGACAAGACCAAAGTCTAAGCTTAAGCCTAATACTAAGTCTAAGCTTGAGCTTCGCCCTAAGCATAAAATTAAGTCTAAGCCTAAGCTTAACCCTAAGCTTAAGCCTAAGCCTAAGCCTAAACCTAAGCTTAAACTTAAGCCTAAGTTTAAGCCTAAGCCAAAGCTTAATCCTAAGCTCAAGCCTAAGCTTAACTCTAAGCATAAGTTTAAGCCTAAGCTTAACCCTAAGCCTAAAACTAAACCTAAACCTAAGCTTGAGCTTAAACTTAACCCTAAGCCTAAGCCTAAACCTAAGCGTAAACCTAAGCTTACGCTTAAACCTAAACTTAACTCTAAGCATAAGCCTAAGCCTAAAACTAAGCTTAAGCCTAAACATAGGCCTAAGACTAAGACCAATCCTAAGCCTAAGCCCATATCAAATTCATAATCATCGCCTAAAATTACCCCTAGGGGACCAAATTTGCAAAAATATATAAATAGGCAAAAATATTGGACGTTGGTGGGAGTCGAACTCGGCACCAGAAGCGTGAAAATTCTCAGATTTTCCACTACTATGATAGTTGAATAGAACTAGACTTTTTGCACACTTTTGCCCACCATGTTTTAGCTAATTTTATAATTTATCCAATTTTAGGCCATTTCCGACGTCATTTTAATCAACTCAACCTCATCCAGCTCAACACCTAGTATAAATATTCGCTCAGATAGTATTTTTCCATATTGTACAAATGACTTTGTTGTTTCTTGGCACTTACCTTCATGCAATACCTCAAATCTGACTTCTTTCCGCATACGAGTGTTTTCGGTTCTTGAAGATTCACCAGAGGAACTAATTTATTTGGATGAGCTCACTGTTGAAGACAATACCAACACTTTAGCTATACCATGCTCCAATTTTGACATACTATATGAGAAGTTTTGTTTCGAGCTTATTTCATTGCAGATTGAATCGAGAAAATTTGAATTATGGGATAGGAAATGTGTCAATACTGAGCCAGGTTAGATATAAATTTTTACAAATTCGCATGCATTTTACCCTAATGGGAATTGAACCTGCGGGACCAACGTTGCTTAACTTTTCAGATCGGACGGTCCGCGCCTTGGATCACTTGGCCATCGATAGCGGATTTTTATTTGGTGCGAAAAGGAACTACATAAGCTTATATAGTCCGTCTTCGCACCAAATAAAAAAAGTCCGCTGTCGATGGCCAAGTGGTCCAAAGTGCTGACAGTTCGATCTGGAAAGTTAAGCAACGTTGGTCCCGCAGGTTCGATTCCCACTAGGGTAAAACTTTGATTTTCACAAAACTTTTTTTACAAAAATGGAGCAAAATTTTTTGTGACCCAAAAATAATTGTAATGTGTCTTAGAGACTAAGATAGAGATATGCAAGACTTTTCATGGAATTTAGACAACTTTAAATTCGAAGTGGGGTTCGAACCCGAGCCTATAAACTGCAATTCTGTCACTTTAGCCTCTCTGCCATGGGCTCAAAAACTCCCTAGTTATTGTATTCGTTCTACTAGTCTCGGCGAGTTGAGTCGGATGGCACGACTCGCTTTAAATTTTCGAATTTCCTCCAACTTTAACCAAAAAAAATCCGCAGTGCCTTGGCTATGCAACTGATTTAACTTAAATCATTTAAGTCTAAAAATTGCATATCCAACGTTTTGATTTTACGACACTCATAATTTATATTTTTTAAACTCTACCTCTCTAAAACCCATATAACGGAAACAAGACTCTTTATAGCCAGCTCATTAACGCCCTCTAGACTATAATTAATATCCCTTTTTGCATAAGGAAAGACACCGATACCAATCTTAGTCTTTGTCCAGTTGTCTAGAAGAAAGGCTGACCGGAAAATGGTCGTCTTATTGACTGGAAACAATTATACTCTAGATAAAAAATTTTATTTTTAGTCGTCCGAATCGATGGAAAATGGTCTTTGTGGACACCATGGACGGAGTGTTCAAAAAAATGTGGATCGGGGTTGAGGAAGAGATATAGGAAATGTTCTATTAACAAAGAGATTAGAGGGAGTTATTGTAATGGGACGACGATGGAGAAGGAAAGTTGTAATGTTGAAAAGTGCCCAGGTAAGATGGATACCACCTCTCTCGGAATCAATCACCTCCCTTAAAAGCTATGTTCCTACCCTGATACTGAAATTGACTTCGGCCTTGACCCACGGCGGTTTTTTTGCAAGAAAACCCGTGGACCTTGACCCTAAACCTGACTCTGCCTTGATCTTGACCCTGAACCTGGCTCTAACCTGACTCAGAACCTGGCCCTGAATCTAACCTTACCCTGATCCTGGCTCTGAATTTAACCCTGGAACTGAACCTAGAACTGATCTTGAACCTGACCTTGAACCTAGCCATAACCCTACCTACCATATATAGTTTATTAAATTTTAGAAACACCAACTCAACTTTATGATAATTCCCTCAACAATACTTGCGACTGTGGCTGCACTGTATCTCGCCCTTCCGGGACAATATTTGTTGGGCATACTTTTTGCCCTCTTAACTTCACTAAATGGGTTATACCATCACAACCTGGCCATAATATCCATTTTTCTATAAGGGACGAGGGCATATATGAAAATGAAGAAAAAGTGCAAATTTTTCGAGGGGATAAGGTAATGAAAACATTTTTAGGGGTCTATAAAGTTAAAAATTTCAGGAAATTTTATGGCAAAATAATGGCATGTATCCAAACTTTTTGGAAGAGCCCTTAAAATTGGATTTTTGGGTTATTTACCAAAAAAATTCGAATGGTTCAAGAAGAGGCTCAAATGGAGTTTATATAACCTATAGGATAATTTCAGGTAAATGCACAAAGTTTTTTCTCTCCCATAGTTTCATAAAAAAGAAGGGGATTGAGGGATGGTAGCATATTCGGGTGGAGGGGAGTGTCGCCCTCCACCAGTCGAAAAAATTCTTCTTGCCCCCTTTTCCTTCCATCCAAAATCGAAAAATGAATATTTTTTCTTAAAAATTAGAGTTTCAACAAAAAAGACAAAATAATCAAAATGACCTATTTTTGATAAAATTTATATTTAGTTTTGAATATTGAAGCAATGCTAAGCCTAAGCATAAGCCTAAGCCTAGGCCTAAGCCTAAACCAGTGCTGTATCCAGAATTTTGGACGGGGGAGGTACAAGATCCCAACCCTAGTTGTCGACATTTTTTGGTCCAAAACATAAATGGGACACTTTGGATTTTTACAACTTTTTTGGCCCTCTTGCCAAGCCTAAGCCTAGGCTTAGGTTTAAGCTTAAACTTAGGCTTATGCTTAAGCCTAGGCATAAGCCTAACAACTTGTAAGCTTAAGCCTAAACTTATGCTTAAGCCTAGGCTTAAACCTAATCATAGGCTTAAGCCTAACCTAAACATAGGCTTAAGTCTAACCTAAGCCAAAGTCTAGGCTCAAGCTTAAGCCTAGGCTTAGGCTTAAGCATAAGCCTAAGCTTCGTTTATATCCCATCTATTGACCTACAATCTTTAATAAGTTCCTAGAATTTCAGACTCAAAAAATTTTTAGACGATTCAAATACCATAGATTCCGAATATTCAGCTCTAATCGCAGCTAGGATACCTGAATGCACTTCAGAGGCATGTCAAAATACTGTGGTGATAACTCTAATCGTTGCTATAAGCCTTGTTTTATTTGTAATCGTGTTCACGCCGACATTGATATGTGTCCATGTGACACAAAAGTGGAGAAGACGAAAAGGAAAGGGCACAAATTCGTCGGATGCCTTGTTGGCTTCAATCAGTCAGCGGTAAAAATTTGACACACCATAAAGGAGGGGAGGAATATGGGGTATGAGGTTTCTTGTCCTCCCCAATTTTAAATTTTCGGTGTGATGATGCCCAAAATGGCTATCTGCTAACTTTTGATCCATTTTTTTCAGCATGAACACCGAAATGCTCTGCTCCGGTGGCACCGAATGTACCCACCTTTCCGGAAGTCGACACACCCAATCCCACCACTTAGAACAAATCCCTCTCACCGTCACCAAACGTTCCATTGGCATTCAACTTAGTGTCCAGTCAACACCAAGATTCTCAAGATCCGCCAGAGATACCCCTCGTGGCAACGCCTCCATAATTTCTGGAGAACTCGAATATGACTATTATGACGCACCTGTGCCGGGCTCGATCTTGAGGCCGTTTGGAGATAAATTTTTGGACGAATTTGTGTCGGAAATCGATATTGACCAGATTGTGCGAAGAGAAACTAGTGGTTGGGTGGAAACACCGCCGGACAAGTGTGATGTGCACACACAAATTTAAAAAGTGATAGATTTGATTTTTGTAAAATTTTTATAAATTTTAACGGGTTTTGTTTAATTTTAACCTCATTTTTTCACAAATAAATTTTTTTTAATGGACCAGTTCACATGGAAAAAAGTTGTCTTGTTTGATATAAGAACCATACATGGGCAGACCTAGGTTTTTTACCTGGGAGTTGGGGGTTGTGGAGCGGGATCAAGGGAGGGTTGGTGGGGAGACGTAAGTGGGTCGAGGATTAATGGTCGAAAGTAGGTTGCTTGGAGCGACAGATTTATTTTTGGAAAAAGAATATTTTTAAATTTGTCAATCTTTTTTTTGGTTACCAACTTTTCTAGCTCATTGGGAGGGACCAAATGAGGGTTGTTTGAAAATTCCATCTGGGGTGCTGCCCATGTATGAAAAGGACGTCGGAATTAAAAGTTTTTGGGACCCCACTCAAAAATTCAGTTAACTCAACTGAGATCTTCTGACTCCATTTTTCTCTTATGAATCTTCTGAGTCCATTTTTCATCAAGATCTTATTTTTAGTAACCAAGACCACAGGTGTCGTTCTCACGTAATGGATTTTTATTTATTATCTTTTTCTTGTTGATTTCAGCTCGTTTGATTGGCATTCGATTGGGAAAAAAGATGCTATTTCCTTTAAACCTTTCGCTGTCTTCTTTAAAGACTGACGAACATATGATTTTCATCCGAGTCATACGGATGGAACGACTCGACTTTGTTTTTCAGCTCGGATAAAGTTAATATCTTATTACTTTAGTCTGCCTTGAAGTTGTCTCAGTCTGATTTTATTTTATTTTTTACGAAGAGATGGAATTTTTTGTACCGAATGAAATTTTGTTGGACGTTTTTAATTATCTAGCAGGTGAAGAGATCGAAAAAGGGGAGTTGGTATGCAAAAGATGGAGAGAATTTTTGCTTCGATGCTACAAGATTTTACCATTTCGGAAGATTGATAAGTTAGAAGTTAAAAGTGATGGGAGTGTCAATGTTGAGCTGATTGGTAAGCTGTTCAAGTTAACTATAAGAGTATAGTTCATTTCGTGCCAGGTTTATCACAAGTTGCGTTAAGCTTACAAAGCCGGAATTTTCGCAATCGTTCGACTCATAAAGTTTTATACCAGCAAACCGTTGGAGTAAATAAAATTTTCTACTCTTAAGATGGCTTGCATAAAACTTTTGCAAGCCCATAGTCAAGTGGCTAGGACGCTAGAATTCGGCCCTGACGGGATGGGTTCAATCCCGTTAAAGCGATTTCTTTTTGTAGCATTCAAAATTGGTGAAAATTTTTTCATACGAGTCTCAAAAACAACTCGATTTTTTTAAACCTCATCCTGTACGTTGAAAACTTGTTGAGCAAAAATTTTAGCAAAACGCAGGATCTCTTCAAAATCCGGATTCTACCGATGGAACTCTTGCATCGACAACAAACCCCACATTGTCCGACTTTTGAACAGATGTATCACTGATCGACTCCAACTCCATTATTTGAACAATGGCTACGAATGCCAACAGCATCGAGTTAATTCGGCTTTGAGAGACATTTATAAGATTTCTGGACGTAATGTTCTGGCGAGTAGTTGTTACATCACTTTTTGGTCAACTTGTAGAATTGAGGTGAGAAAGATTTTAGAGGAGGAAAAAGGCGACGTTAGAATTTCATGTATTGGGGAAGGGGTAACAAAAAAGCGAGCGGCGAGCAGCTTCCACAATTTGGATGGGATTTGGGAGAGCCCCGTCCCATGACACCCCTGGTACTATACTCGTGTTAGTACCAAGGGTGTCATAGGGCGGGGCCGCAATTTAGCGTAAGAAAACAGGCAGTCCGTCAGGCAGGTAGGCAAGCCTAAATCTAAGCTTAAGCCTAAGCCTAGGCTTAGGCTTAAGATAAGTTTAAACCTAAGCTTAAGAGTAGGGTGAGATTGAATTATTTTGTATCCATATGAAAAATCGATACAAAAAATTTTTAGGACGTAGATTTCCAAGAACTTTTCTCCTCTCTAATTTCCGCCGCAGAAGTCTCCTTACAAGTCCAATCGATCGAAAGTCTCACTTTCTTTGCTCAAAATGTCAGCTCAGTTCTCAACTCTTGCCTAGCATCACGGGTTTATGTATCAGTCTGGAATGTCCAAGCCAGAACTTTACACTATACCCAACATTTGAGCCTCCTTCAAATGGCCAACGAAATTTCCTTGAATCACTGTGAAATTTCACTTCCGATTTGTGTGTCGTCATATGGATTTTTCGAGACGCAAATTCAGGTAAAAAAAGACAAAAAAAAAACGAAGCGGGATGCTCATAAAAATCACAAGTTCATCAAACCTCAACATGCACCTCACTCGGAAAAAACCCAGTATAAAATAAAAATACTGTTGCCGCATCGCAACCTGGGCACATCTCAGCTGTAGACAGGTGGAATATCGCCCAGACGCAGGCCCTACAGTGCTTTCTAGGCAACAACACTTTAGCAAAATCTTTGTGACTTCATCCGGGATCGAACCAGCAGCCCTCGGCACTGTTTCCAACGTCCTAGACCACTTGGCCACTCACCACATACAAATGCTCGCTCCAACTTTGCATTTAACGTAGGATGGTTCAGCCCTATACCAATTCGAACCCCTATACCAATTTTTCTACCCCAATTTCAGATTTTCGATGAAATTGCCAAACCAGAAACCCTGTTCGGAACGGTGAACATGCTTTATGAAACCCAAGCTTTTCGTACCAAAGGCCGACATGTGGTTGACTTCAATCTTCAAGGTCTCCATGAACGTTTACTAGCCAAGGGGCTAAAATGGAATGTGAAACAAGGCCTATTCTCTCCGAATGCGATGTTCAATCCAGCGATTGATAATATTTATACTTATCAAAGGAAAGACGGATGGGTCTTAAGAATGACGTTTTTGCATAGGAAATTGAGCTTGAAATTGGAGGTGTTGCCACCTAGTAAAGGTAAATTTTCTTAAGAATAGAAAGATGGATGTAAATTTTTTAGCTAAAATTCTGAAAAAGCTGGTGCCAGCGCATGCCCATTATTTGAAATATTCAATCGAATCCGAAGACTCTGAATGATTTTTGTTAAAGGACCAGTCCAGTAAGTTACAATCATATGAAAAAATGATATATTCGGAAAGATCATGAAAAATGGGGCATTTTTTGTTTTTACGGCATGTTCT
>JAQGCP010001552.1:0-12138 GCA_034699885.1 Acrobeloides thornei | reverse complement strand
CAAAATCAAATCGACTCAGGTGGGATTCGAACCCGAGACCCTTAGACTCGAAACTTGGAGCACTACCACTGAGCCAAATTCACAATAAATTTGTAATTTGTAATTTTGCTTATAATTTAACATGAATTTTTTAATAACAACTTTTTTTCAAAAAATTTTGGCTCAGAATAGCTTAAAATAACAGAATATACCGGAAATTTGCAGGAGTATTAACCCGAAAAGAGCTCCATTATTTTGTTCCAATTTTTCGATCTTTCTTACAAATACATTTTAGCCGGCAACACCGCCCGGTGCTATGGGTCCCGTCATTCCAGAGGAACCATCAACATCAAAAATGTTAAGTGAGTCACAACTAATGCTGCCATCCACTTCAGCAATGCCACCATGGAGCGATGTGACTACAAAGCCCACCATAGAACATCAGCGCAAATCCCAAGTCGAATGGGATGATGAAGCGGATTTTATAGAGGAAGGAGACGAAAGCATTCCGTATCCAGGGTTCGCTATCAAATTTAATATTCATTCCTAATCCGTTGATTTTAGGTATGTTGAGCCGTCGTTGCTATGTTTGAGGCAAGCCAAGCCGCCACGATCTTGGGCGTTAACAATGGTGATGAATCCTTGGTTCGATCGGCTGACCATGATAGTCATAATGATCAACTGTGTCACACTAGGAATGTTTCGACCATGTGAAGATGGTGCGGATTGCCACACGTATCGTTGCCAATTACTTTCACTTATTGACCACATGATTTTTGGGTATTTTGCTATGGAAATGGTAAAGAGAGAAGAAGCTAAAAAATAAATTCAACTTTCTTTTTTAGCTCATCAAAGTAATTGCACTTGGTTTTCATGGGGAGAATGCTTATTTATCGGATACGTGGAATCGATTGGATTTTTTCATCGTTATTGCGGGGTATGATAAGGTTTATCGGTCTCGTTTGATTGTTTCGAAACTTGAAATTTCAAAACGTTTTTTTATGTTTTTAAGGATTTCTACAAAGCCAATCCTGATAGTTTTCGTGTCGTTAGAAAGCTGGATTTCGTAGCAATCGAATGACACCAAAATCATGCCATAACTCTTTCTCGTTGCGGAGATATTGCATAATTAGTAAAAAATATCGAAAAAACTGACATTTTTTATACTAATTATGCAATAACTCAGCAACTAGAAAGAGTTATGACATGATTTTGGTACCATTCGATTGCTACGAAATCCAGTTTTCTAACGACATCAAAACTATCAGGGAATATGGCTTTGTAGAAATTCTCAAAAACATAAAAACTTTTCGAAATGTCAAGCTTCGAAACATCAAACGACCGTATTTTTCTGTTCGGCTCCCTCGGTACTTTTGTAAATTTAATTGTTTAAGCGTAGCGGAATACCTTTTGCAAGAATATTTGGGTAATATTAATCTAACTGCTATTCGTACCATACGGGTTTTGAGGCCGCTCAGAGCTGTTAACAGGATACCATCTATGCGAATTTTAGGTAAACTGCTTTTCATTAAGGGTGAACGCTAGCCGTCGTGACATGCGTTGTGACGTCACAACGAGTGTAGAAATTCATGTCACAGCGATTTTACAGTGATGTCACAACGGCTAGCATCGTGCATAGTGCAATGTCACAACGGCTAGCGCGCTGTCAAAAAGTTGAAATTTTTTCTTTTAAAATCGGCCGAAAACATCCTATTAAGGGGTATTTTTAAGCGAGAAACAACACATTGATGATGTTATTTTTGCATGGAAATCAATAAATAACTCCGAAAAACTTCATTTTTGAACATTTTCTTCAAGCCCACCAGTTTGCGTTAACCGAGGTGCTACAAGGAAACAATGCTCCGGGAGCATGGGCTATGATTCCCTTGTGACCCTAAAAAGGACCGTTGGGAGGTTTTCGATTGATTTTAAACGAGAAAAAAATTTCAAATTTTTGATCATGATTTTGACCGTGCCTCTTAACAAGTGAACTAACTCCAAATTATTTTTTAGTAAATTTACTTTTGGATACATTACCAATGTTAGGAAACGTGTTGTTGTTATGCTTTTTTGTCTTCTTTATTTTTGGCATAGTCGGCGTGCAACTGTGGGCAGGACTATTAAGGTAAGTTCTCTCTGATTCTACAGTCAATTTTTTCATAATTAATAGAAATCGATGCGTAATCAATTTGCCAACGACCAACTTTTCGATAAATTTTACAGAAATGGCTTTTGCCGATGTGGCATTAACAAGGTAAGTGAATAGGCTATCATACAACATAAAAATAACCCACATGAAAAAATCTCCCTCGATTGTGTAGTAACTTCAAAATAAATTTTTGTTTCAGGTATTATATACCGGAAGATACCAACCTGGACTATATTTGCGCGCCACCCGACTCAGCGGGCCTGCACACTTGTCAAAATCTTCCGCCATATCGGCAAAATGGAATCAAGTATTGACCATTGAAAATTTTTCAACTAACCTCCATTGTAGGTGTAATTTAACGTTGGAAGAGTATGACAAGGTCTCCAATGAATCATGTATCAATTGGAATATTTATTACAACGAATGCCGGGTTATGCACAAGAATCCTTTTCAAGGCTCTGTTTCTTTTGATAACATCGGTTTTGCATGGACAGCGATATTCTTGGTAATCTTGTTTTTTACCAAATTGGGCCTACGTAGATACAACTGACGCTAAAGCTAATGCCTCTGAGTGAAAAGCGAGAGCTTTACCACTTTGCTATGTTGTTACAACTTTTTTGGCCACTTCATCTGAAACGCGGCTCATTCTCAGTTTTAAAATTTAGGTAATAAGTTTGGAAGGATGGACGGATATAATGTACTACGTTCAAGATGCTCATTCCTTTTGGAACTGGATTTATTTTGTGCTCCTTATTGTGGTATGTTTTTGAGGGTTTTTTCTGCTCAAACAACTTTTAGATTGGTGCTTTCTTCATGATCAACTTATGCCTAGTCGTCATTGCTACGCAATTCGCCGAGACGAAAAGAAGAGAAACCGAGAGGATGCTACAAGAGCGAAAACGAATGCAATCATCGGCTTCATTTTCAAGCAGCGAACAAGGTGGATTGGATTCGGCAAAAGGCGATTCTGGTGGCGACAGCGTTTATGCTGCCATTGTTCGTATGCTTGGACATTGGTCTAGGAGACTCAAAAGATATTTGCTGGAACGTTGGTCTAGGTTTAGAGAAAGCAGAAAAGATAAGGCGTCGAAAAAATCAGCAAGAATCGAAAGTAGGAAGCGAAAGGGTTCGACGACATTCAAAGAAACAAGCTCGCCAGTTTTATCCAGAAACTCGATTTCGAACGAAGTTTCGCTGCACGATCATGCCTTTCAAGGACATGAAGGCCAAAGACTTAATGGTAGTGTAAAGAGTAAGAACTTTTCTATATAAAAGATCTCTAAATATTTTTCATAGAGCATAAACAAAAGTCCAATTTAAAAGAAATCACGACTGATGAATCGTCTACCGAATCCGAGCACGGCGATGAATCTGACGATGTAAATAATTTGGATGTTCAAACAAGGTTGAAGAGGCATGGGTCACATGCTGTAAATAAATATTCCAAAAATGTAAGATTGACAAAACGTAGTAATGTAAATGCAAGATTCAGGGTGCTTCTAAAGCCGTAACCATTCAAGAAGCGAAAAGGTTTTCGTGGAGATGGTTTCGTCTCAAAGTCAAACGATTCGTTATATGTGATCACTTTACACGTGGTATTCTAGTGGCAATTCTCGTCAATACACTTAGTATGGGCGTGGAATATCATCAACAGGTATAAAATTTTTGATAAATTTTTCGATTTTTGACGAATTTTTCAAAAGTTGATCAACACAACACGAATTTTTATTTAAAATTTTTTGTTCAAAACTGGATTGGTCCTTTAAGACTATAACAAAAAATTTTAGCCGGAATTACTAACAACAATCTTGGAGTATAGCAATTTATTCTTTACCGCCTTATTTGCATTTGAAATGTGCCTCAAAATTGTTGCTGATGGACTATTAGGCTATTTGTCCGATGGATTCAACGTTTTTGATGGTGGTATCGTTGCTTTAAGGTATAAGCATGTAATTAAGAACTATTATGAGTGAAGAAATTTAGCGTGCTAGAGTTGTTTCAAGAAGGCAAAGGAGGTCTTTCAGTGCTGCGAACCTTTCGTTTGCTTCGAATTCTAAAACTCGTCCGATTCATGCCAGCGTTACGATATCAGTTAGTAGTTATGTTGCGAACTATGGATAATGTTACCGTCTTCTTTGGTCTATTGATGCTGTTTATTTTTATATTCAGGTAGCTTAGACCTTAAAAGGCTACAGAATGCCCAAAAATGGCACTTTTTGCTATTTTTGTTCGATTTTCAAAAATTTTTAAAGGATCAGTGGGGAAAAAAGTTGCCATTTTTGTTGATATTCGAAAAGTTTATGAAAAATGGAGCATAAAGTGCCATTTATTTGGGCACCCTGTAAAAATAATTAGTCTAATAAATCAACTATTCCTAATCTTTCTACAATAACATCCAACCCTAACGTTCTACTATCACCATTTTAGCATACTCGGGATGAATTTATTCGGTTGCCGTTTCTGCAAGACCGATGAAGACTTTATGGGATTGCCTATAAAACGATGTGAAAGGAAAAACTTTGACACTTTATTATGGGCTCTCGTAACAGTGTTTCAAGTGAGTTTTGAGCATGATTAATTAAAGCGAGTTTCTATTAGTACAGGGTGTATAAAAAAATTTGGGCGATTTTTCATGTTTTTCGACCCGAAAATTTGTTTTCAAACATGATTATTCGAGGTAATTTTATGCGGGGAATCGATTGTGCGCATTACCAACACTTGAAAACGCTTCCCTGAATCAGGGAATCGGAGTGTGTATTGAAGCGAAAATCGAAATTTTTAGATTTTCTGCCTGAATTCAATACACAAACTTCGATTTCCTGAATCAGGGAAGCGTTTTCAAGCTTTGGGAATGCACGAAATCGATTTCCAGCATAAAATTAGCCCTAGTAACGTCATTTTTGAAAAAAATTTTGGGTTGTTGAAAAATCTCCCAAATTTTTTTTATATACCCTGGTCAATTTCCTATGCATGAATCCAAAAAAGTTATTTATTGTGGCGTAACATTGTTGTCAATTATGTAGAGTGATTGTTTAGTACCCTTGGTATGGTGTTGTTCGGGTGTAAATTTTGTAAGAATTTGCAAACGGATGGAGTTTGTACTCCACATGAACAACGACTGACTCCAGATAATTGTGACTGTGATCGAACCAACTTTGACCATATCGGGCATGCTGTCTTGACTGTTTTTCAGGTAGCTTTATTCCTTGCTTTTTTGTGTATTCGTAAAAAGCTTATATGGCACATGAATGAATAAAAAGCTTATATGGGACATGAAAAAAAAATTTTAGATTCTAACACAAGAAGACTGGAATATGGTGTTGTTCAATGGTATGTCGCAAACAACACCATGGGCCGCTCTATATTTTGTGGCTCTCATGACATTCGGTAATTATGTGCTATTCAATCTGTTAGTAGCTATCTTGGTAGAAGGCTTTCAAGAAAGTAAAGAAGAAGAGAAACGACAACTTGTAAGAGTACTTTTGATTTTTTCCTAAAAAATTTTTAGGAAGAAGAAGCTAGAAAACGAGCAGAAGAAGAGGAAAGAGAGCGCAAAGGGGAATTAGAGCAACTTATTGCCAAAACTGCAGCCTCACCAACTTTTTTAAGAGCACAAGAATCTAAGGAGTGTACTTGTAACAAGCCGGCCGACGAACGCCGACTTCTAGCTATTCAACCTAGAACAAGGTATGACACGAATTCATCTCAAGAAGGACAAGAAAGCAGTGAGAACGTTGTACTACCAGAAAACATTAGTCCAAGATCATTCAACAATCATGTTGAAGTCAAAGTGATTCCGAAGCAAGTCTTAAGTTCAAATCAAAGTCTGCCAACGTCCAGACTACGAAAAGATTCCTATTCCGACGAGCGCAGGCCGCAGACTTTTGGAAGACGGTATGAATTTGACTTACAAATAGTTAAAGAATGACCTTTTTAGGTTTGTACATCGACATCAGTCCTTAATGAATCCAGCAAGGGGCATGTCGGGTGAAATGCATCCTGCTTTATTGAGACAAAGGCAAAGGCAAAATAGTTGGGATGTGAGAGCTGGCTTGCACACATTATTTGATCCAAATTGCCCACTACACGGTACTCGGGCTTTAATCGAAGCTTACGCTCGAGAAAAGTATATCAAGGTAAGATTTATATGAAATTTCAAAATTTTAAAATCAACTTTACAATTCTAGGCCAGCCAAGAATTAGAACAAGCTTTGGCCGAAGAGGAAAAGCGCGAAGAGGAGCGAAATAACACAAGATGGCGGCGATTTCTTAGTAAAACGTGCTTTTACTCCCGTGCCGACTACTCTTTATTCCTCTTCGGACCTAAAAATCGCCTACGAATTCTATGCCTCCGGCTGACCCAAAAGAAATGGTTCGACTACATCATTCTGACATTTATTGGAATCAATTGTATTACATTGGCCATGGAAAGGCCATCAGTCCCACCAGATAGTATTGAACGTACTTTTCTGACCGTAACGGGATACATATTCACTTGTATTTTTACTGTTGAAATGACCATGAAAATTTTGGCAAACGGGTGTGTCTTTGGACCTGGTTCTTATTTTAAAGACGGCTGGAATATTTTGGATGGCGTGTTAGTCATTATTAGTTTGATTAATATCATAATGGAGTTGTTTGTTAGTGGAGGTAATATCAAAATTTTTTATGTATTCACATGAAAGTTCCTGGGCCAACGTGCCTACGGCACTATTTAAAAAAAGTAAAGTATGTTCCTAGACCGACGCGCCCACAGTTGTAAAAACTCTGGTCCAAAATTTTTGTTTTTATGACCCACCCCCTCCGCAGTTTGGCGACCTTTTGTTGGAAGGAGGTCCCCCATGACCTACCCCCGAGTTTCTTCTTGTAAACATAGAATTTGTTTAGATTCACCAAAAATATTTGGAGTAATCCGAGTTCTGCGTTTGCTAAGAGCCCTCAGACCATTACGTGTAATTAATCGTGCTCCAGGCGTGAAATTAGTTGTAATGACTCTAATTAGTAGTCTTAAACCTATCGGAAATATTGTATTGATATGTTGCACATTCTTTATTATTTTTGGTATTTTGGGTGTTCAACTTTTCAAGGTAATTTGAATAAGCTCGTAGATTATTTATGCATCAAGTTTTACATACCCAAAAGATAAACAAGTCTCAAACAGTAGCGTACCCAAGGGTGGCCCTCTTTGTGAAACATAAAATCATCTTGGTACTCCTTACATTTTGATCTACTTCGCACATACCGAAAAATTCAAAGGGAGCACCAGACGTTAACACCCCCCCCCCAAATTGGGGAGAGGGTCAACCGATCACCAATTTTGGAAGTCGTCCGATGAAATTTTTTTGAAAATCTTAGCCAACCGATCAAGACTTAAGGGCCGACAAAAGAGCACAAAAAACTCGAAGTCGGCTGTTTCCTTTATAGTCAACTGATCAAGGACTCAAAATTTGGGGGGTATTTGTTAACGTCTGGAAAGCACCATTATACTTTCTTGTCCGTTCCTCCCGAAATTTTTTTCTGAATGCACTACTGGTCTCAAATATGACCTTAAAAACATTGCTTATTTTAGGGAATGATGTTCCACTGCATTGGCCCAGAACTTGCCAATATAACTACCAAAGCAGATTGTTTACAGGACCCTAGGAATCGGTGGGTAAACCACCGCTACAACTTTGACAATCTTGGTCAAGCTTTAATGTCATTATTTGTCTTATCGAGCAAAGATGGCTGGGTCTCTATCATGTATCAAGGAATCGACTCGGTCGGAGTCGACATGCAACCGATTGAAAACTACAACGAATGGAGAATGATTTATTTCATCAGCTTCTTATTACTTGTCGGCTTCTTCGTATTGAACATGTTCGTCGGAGTGGTCGTCGAGAATTTTCACAAATGCAAAGACGCCTTGGAAGCTGAGATGAAAGAGAAGGCACGGCAAAAACGTCTTGAAAGAAAGTTGAAGAATTTTGATTATGAAGAAAAAATAGCCATAAAAAGGAAGAAAAGTGAAGAAGATAAGTTATTTTGGGAAGCGTACGGGCCTAGACGGTTGTCTATCTACAACATTGTTGCGTCCAAATATTTTGACTTGGCTATTGCCGCGGTGATTGGCATAAATGTTATCTCGATGGCGATGGAATTTTACATGATGCCCGATGGGTTAAGATATGTGCTCAAGGCGTTGAATTATTTCTTCACCGCTGTTTTTACACTTGAAGCGGCTATGAAGCTATATGCACTAGGATTTAGGCGATGTTTTCGTGAAAGGTTAGAATAAAAGTTTTGTTTTATTATACAGGGTGTGTCTCCAAAAAGGCAGTATCACTTTTCGTACAATTGTTTTCGTACGGTACTTTTCATACAATTATTTTTCGTACAGACTTTTCGTACAGGTACTTTTCGTACGAACTTTTCGTACAAGTACTTTTCGTACAATTATTTTTCGTACAAATACAAAGGGGTGGGGGGCAAAATTACTTGCCAAGGGGGCGAAAAGTCTTCGCCTAAGGAGCAATTTATGCGAGGATATACTGCCCCTTACGCGAGGACTTTTGCCCCCTCACTTTGTATTTGTACGAAAAGTACCTGTACGAAAAGTACCGTACGAAAACAATTGTACGAAAAATGATACTGCCTTCAAAAAAGGACAATGTTGAGCTTTTTTCAAATTTTTTAATTTTCATCAAAATAGCTTATAGGGGTTTTTCTATGTGAGAAATCGATTGCACGCATTGCCGAACCTTGAAAACGCTTCCCTGATTCAGGGAAAAAGCATATTAAAACGAAAATAAGCTAATATGGTGCCAAGAAAGCGTTTTAAAGGTTCTGCAATGCGCGCAATCGATTTCTCTCATAGTAAAACAGCGTTATTTTGATGAAATTTTGAAAAAAATCGCAAAATTGCCATCTTTGAGCATCCTGTATTACAATAAACTTTAGATGGAACCAGTTGGACATGTTCATCGTCATACTCTCCATTGCTGGCATTATTTTTGAAGAGTTTGAAGCCCTCGAGCTGCCTATCAACCCAACAATTATTCGCGTAATGAGGGTGCTGCGGATAGCGCGAGTACTCAAGTTGCTCAAGATGGCGAAAGGAATAAGATCTTTGTTGGATACAGTCGGCGAGGCGTTACCGCAAGTGGGAAACCTGGGCTCACTTTTCTTTCTCTTATTCTTTATATTCGCTGCACTAGGTGTGGAGCTTTTTGGAAAATTGGGTAAATCAATTTTGTTATTTTCTTTAATACGAAAATTGACTTTACAGAATGTTCCGATGATCATCCATGTGATGGACTCGGCGAGCATGCGCACTTCAAAAACTTTGGCATGGCATTCCTTACACTTTTCCGCATTGCCACCGGAGACAACTGGAATGGAATTATGAAAGATGCCCTTCGAGACGACTGTGATCCAACCGATCATTGCCAAACAAACTGCTGTGTTGATCCAATTCTAGCACCATGCTATTTTGTCATCTTTGTATTAATCTCACAGTTTGTGTTGGTGAACGTTGTCGTTGCGGTGCTTATGAAACATCTGGAAGAGAGTAACAAGCGAAATGAAGTAACCGACGGTATGTTTTCATTTTTTGAAACTTCGGAGCTCGGTTTAACCATGCCGAGAACGTGGAAATACAGGGATTAAGCAAAAGTTTTCGGACCCGACTGAAACTTGAACTCGGATCTCCTGGCTACCATCCAACTTGGACGATAGCCAGGAGACTTGGAGGTAGCCGGGTTCGAGTCCCAGTCTGGTCCGAAAACTTTTGTTTAATTTCAAATTCCCGTTATATTTTCAATTTTTTAAACAATTTTTTTGAACTTTTTAGCTTCAACAACTGTGGGAACAGATATCGAAGATAAAATTGATACTGATGCCGAGGATCTTGACGACGATATTGGTCTTGGAGAATTGGTATAACTTTGTCATTCAGACATCTCATAGCAACGAATTTAGACAATTGGCGAACTGGAAAAAGAGATCATCGAAGTGGAAGAGCACCTAGCTGAAGAAGGCCTTCTAAACATGGAACCACCTAAAGAGTTTGAGATTGGTCTCCCGCCAGAGTTTGAAATCAGAAAACCATTACCACTTAGTTCTCGCCGGCACATATATTCATGCAGCTTTAGAGATGGTGGGAATATGAGACGAGAGTCTCCTCCGCATATTACACGTTCATTACGATCACTACAGCTGAAATCCGATGTAGTTTAGGAAAAATTTCTTTCAATCAAAAGGTCTATCAAATTTTTATCCAAGTCTCACGTTTCTAGTATTTGTTCTCTTATAGAGAAATGAATCATTTTAGGGTTGTTTTTTTCAATTAGATTCTATCTAGTCTATTACTTGACATTTTGGTCTAAAGGGTTTATGTAAAGTAACTGGAAACCGAGCGCGTACGGCGCTCCGGCTTGCTTCCGATCTGCGATATCGAACGTACTAAGCAGCGCTCTCGAGTTCTGAACAACCACCTTACAAAAGACTGTGTCGAAAAATTTTTTAAGGAAGCCAAGAAATCAAAATAATCGAGTTTCCGACCTGCTGAAACACCCTGTACGCTGACTTATTACGTTAGTCAGGACAAATAGACAGACATTACGCGTTTTGGAGCTATATTGTGGGGTCACCCCAGGGTCAAAAATCGAAAAAAAATTTCTAAATTTGTTTTAAAATGACATATTTAGGAGTAATTTTATGCGAAAAATCGATTGCGCGCACTCCCAAAGCGTGAAAACCTTCGTTTAACCCTTAAAAATTAGTTTAAGATTAAGCCTAAGCCTAGGCTTAGGCTTAAGCCATAACTTTCGATTTTATATAAGATGTGTTTAAACTATAAATCTCTACTTAATCTGGTCAATTTCATGCAATATTGAATGCTCAATAACGGATATTTTTGTATATTTTTGCATTAAAACATATCACTTTGTTCGATTTTGATATGCATTTTAAAGATGAATAAAATTCAAGATTTTGGAAGCATGTGTAAATTTCCCATGAATAGATTTAAATAAAACATACAGTAACAGTGTCACAAATTTTACCACGTAAAATTGACTTTTGTTAACTTCTGAGGCATTTCATTTTAAGCAGATGTGAGCAGGTAAGCCGTAAAAAATGTTACCTGCGGCACTACTACTTAGAATGAATGGCTCGCTAAATTTGAATATAAATCCAATATCGGTCATTAGAAAATTACAATTAGTCGATAATAAAAGCCGAATCAAAACGTTAAATAACCAAATAGCGACTCGTGGCGGACTAAATGAAGTGGTGGCACATCGACCGAATCTGTCGCGAGCCGTGAAGCTAGCACATTCAATTGGAGGGTGAAGCACACACACTGTTTCGGATAAATCATTTTATCGGTCGCTTCCTCAACAACGACACCCCTTCTTCTCTTTTTTCAAGCCAATATAATCACACCTGCGCGACACTATGATAGACCTCTCGAAATTCGAGCCTCCTCGCTCAACTCCCGTACATCATAAGCCCATATAAAATCATATTATTTGTATTAGCCATTTCGCTTGTGTACAAATCAAGCCTGAAATGGGAGATAGATAGACTCATCGATTTTTTATAAGTCACATACAAAAAAGAGTCTCATATTATAATTAGAGACCGACATGAGAAAATTTTATTTATCGAATTTTTTGATCATTTCATGATTCAAATGTCCGTTTTGATAATAGAAACAAGATTTGTTTTAAGAGACACTTTCTTGAGCACTTGAACTTAAAAAGGGTATAGTGTTACACGGTTCGACACATGTTTTTCATGTGAATGCGAATCTTCATGCGTTTTCGAACGATCAGAATGATTTTTAACGTTATTTATTAAAGGGGGTGCAAATTAGGACCCTTTCTCCAAAAAAATTTTTTTTGAAAAATGACTTTTTAGGGGTAAAAATGGGGTGAAAAATCGATTGCGCACATCCCCGTCGCGTAAAAATGCTTCCTTCACCTTGTTTTCGCGAAAATTGCACTATTTCACGTTAAAAATAGTGC
>JAQGCP010001551.1:0-12139 GCA_034699885.1 Acrobeloides thornei | reverse complement strand
GAAGTTAGTAGCGCCTCAAATTGTACGGATTTTCAATCCCGAAGGCTTGGTCTACGATATCGTCGAGCTGAAGATGGGACGTTAGTCTACCCGCATACGTGCAATGGAACAGCTATAGCCTCGTCTAGAGCATTGATTACACTTGTTGAAACACATCAAGTAAAAATATAGGAATAGACCAGGAATGCCAAGAACAGTTGTTCAAAATTAGCAAATCTGACTTCAAAAATCAGATTTTAGGAGCAAAATGCTAATTTTCCATTATATTTCTTATAAATTTGACAAGATTTCGCATCTCAAAAATCAGATTTGGCACTGAAAAATAAGATTTTGTCAGATTTGACATCTCAAAATCAACACTTTTCGAAAAATCAGCCTTGTCACCACTGAAATAGACTCTTGCTAAGCCTCCACACCCCTTGGGAATTGGGCCTAGGGTGTAGATAAAAAAATAACAATATAAAGATTTTTTCGGATAGGACCCAAATTTTATCTACATGACTGTCTGGGAAAGACGTACGTTTTTTCCTTATTTACCTTTTTTAGTATTCTGAACAGTTCAAGAAATCACATCGTGTTCAGCTCAAGATTCCAGAAGTTTTAAAGACATCTAGGAGGACATCACCGATAAAATTAAAGGATAATCTATTATTTCATTATAATTGTTAAGTTTTGTATATCCTACTACATTCACGGCGCAGCAAAATCGAAAAAAGTCTTTCAGAAAAAATTCAAATGTCTGAATTCTTATGCTTTTTGATCAATCGTTTCAATCCACAACATTTTACTGCAGCAATTCAGTAATATTTTCTCTATAGATTTCATTCGTTAGAAAATGTTTGAATTTCAAAATTAAAAAACAAATCAACTTTTTATGGCTTGAAGGAAAAAAGTTTATTTGTTTTTTAATTTTGGAATTCAAACATTTTCTAACGAGTGAAATCTATAGAGAAAATATTGCTTGAATTGCTGTAATAAAATGTTGTGTATTGAAACGATTGATCAAAGAGCATAAGAATTCAAACATCATTTGAATTTTTTCTGGTTTGCGCAAAAAAGACTTTTTGATTATGTTGCACTGTCAAACGTGTAATGTGTCTCTCTGTGTGTATATCAATAATCAATTTTTTCCTCAATAATCGAAATTTACAATACTTTGTTATTGCACGGGTATATGTTTTATTTATAATGCTTTCATATAGGGTGAGCAAAAAATCGTACTTTTGCGTTTTTTGGTGAAAATTTTTCAAATAAGGGGTATTTTTATGAGAGAAATCGATTGCACGCTTTCTCGCATGAAAATACTCTTTATAGATTTTGAAAAAAATTTGAAAAATTTTCATCAAAAAAACGCAAAGTACGTTTTTTTGGCTCACTCTGTAATCAATGAACTGGAAATCTTACAATATTTAGATGTCGGAATAATAAAATTAATGATCACAACATATTATCACATATAAATTTGTGTAGAATGTTAAAAGAAGTGAAATGGAATAAACGGGGCATCTATAATATATAGTGAACACGAATTTTTAAAACGTAATTTTGGATGCTCCCTCATTGGTAATATCAGGAGGTGTGCGAAAGTTCAAGACTCCGGAAAAGTTCTGAGACTCGGGATGAAAAGTTTCAGGGCGCCCTAAATTTTTCACCCCGAGCCTATGAACTTTTGTCAAAAGTCTCCGAACTTTCGCACTCCCCTTGATACAGTGGCATAGCCAGGCCCTCAAATGGTGGGGGAACCATCAAAAAGCATAAAGGAGGACTCTTATGTAAATTTTGGCCCTTTTTCTGCGGTCAAAAACATAAGAGAAGACCATTAGGAAATTTTTTCATTTTTCCAGGTTGGGGGAGCCACTGCCCTCTGGTAGCATAGCCAGAACAGATGTTGTACTTACTAGGCTAATGTTCATCTTAATTTGAAAATGTCGAAATTAGCTTATACCATTTTTTGTTAAGAATAACTATGCTCAGTGCCGTAATTATATGGGACCAAGGAAAATCTTCCTCCACCAAACCTATTTTTTAAATTTGAAACATGAAAATTTTAAAAAATTTCTTGGAAACTTCCCTGAATCTGATTTTTCCATCCCCCCTAATACTATTGATCATATAAAGCTGTTGTCTGGACCAAAATTACGGTGCTGACTATGCTTATAGGATTACAAGTGATTGGATTATATTTACAATTCAATTTCAAGGTTTGCTAGTGGAAGTTGTGCCAGCAGGATCATGCATAAATTGAAGGAATGAAAAGGCCAGATATAAGAATGTTGTGCCTACAAGATCACCTAAAGCTGTTAGATATGGAATTGCTGCATTGTCTGGGTCGATTCGACGGGACCACATGTAGGATACCAAGAATTGACACACATAAAGTAGAATCATAACCTAAAGCATGAAAACAATGAATAAATTTTTCGTTTGTAGAATATCCATGTAAATTGAAATTTTTTGAAAAAAATAATCTAAAACCTGAGCAAGTGCGGTAGTCAAATACAAGCTTGTAAATAGGGCACTTGAAGGAAGATTTTCACCAGTATGAAAAAGTGCGATCAACCAATTGAAAATTATATGACCCGGTACAAGAAGAAATAATAGAACTCTAGCCGACCTTGAGTCCCAATCTAAAATTTCGGAGCTATTGTGGATCAGAGGGACACCCCTGGGTCAAAAATCGAAATTTTTTTCCGATTTTTGACCATGGGGTGACCCCCATTGATTCACAATAGCTCCAAAATTTCAATTTAGCGATAAATTTTTAAATATAACAATTACCAGCACTAAAGAAAGCACGCGAAAAATCAGTAAATCTTTGCAAAGTCCATTTATATGGCAAAAGACCCGGCGTAGCATACTTATGAAAGAATGTTGAAATTCGAGAAGCTTGAACTGCCGCCAAGTTTCCACCAACACCTAAAAATGTGTGAAAAAAAATTCCTTTTACCAAAACCAACCATTCATAACAGGCTGGAATGGTGCCATTTGGGGGAAATCTCGCATAGCTGTTTCCAGAACAAATCCACCACCACTGCTGATACACCTAAAAGATTCCATTTGTTTGACATAAATTATTGGCATGCATCTACATGCTGAAAATTATGGGAGACCATCCGTCTTGAAGAATCGTTCTGGTACTTTCTTCTCTCCACGAAATAATTGTCCATATTGGTGCTGCCATAATAAAAAATAAAATCACAGAAACGTTCAACCATGACTCGGATAAATGGGCACTCAGAAACAATGATCCGAAGCATGATAGGACAGCCAAAGTTGTTAAATCACCTATGAATGAATCGATGAAAATCAAAATTAAAAAAAAACGAACTAACCTAGTGAAGCTGCTATCGGAGTTGCAATATTATCAGGATTAACGTTGAACTTTCTAAAAATTTTACTTAGGAATATTTTTTTCTTCTGTTTACCTCGCAGTGATAACGACAGAAATCATAATAATGCTTAAGACAAACGATGCCAACGAAGCACTAAATCCAAAAAATTTCAGCTAAATCAATGAAAAACATACGTGGTAAGACCACTGGCGCATAATAAAGCAGCATGGCTCCAATCAATCTCGCCTCTAGGCACCCACGATAACACCATAGCAAAAGCAGATGCCAAAAAAGTCACAACTATAGCTTGTACTTGAATAAGTGCAATATTAGTCAAGACAACAGCAAAAACTTGTTCACGAGTATCCATTTTTCCACAATTGGCCTAAACAATTTTTACTTTTTTTATATGAAGTTTTTGATACCTGTGTAGACAGCCTAGAAGCCAACGTCATTTCTAAATTCCCCTTCAAGCCTAGCAAAGCGGGAACCAATATAAACGTTTCAGGCACTTGTTTAAAGAGGTTCCAATGTTGAACGATATCTAGCACCGTGCCAGCAAGCACCATTCCAAACCCGGCAATTAAGAATGGAAACAACACCTAAAAATAATGAATGTTGTTGGAACTAGTATCGATTAGGTATCCTACTGAACGTGAAATTTTTCGAAAAAGTTATTTTCATCATCTGGGATTGACCCCTCTAGGGGTAATTTTATGTGGGGAATTCGAATTTCACATTTCCGAGACCTGAAAATCTTTTCCCGAATCAAGAAAGGCTATTCGGGGTAAGATTTTCAGGTCTCGGAAATGTAAAATTCGGATTCCTCGCATAAAATTTCCCCCGTCAATTCTAATGATGAAAAAATTTTTTCGAAAAATTTCACATTCAGTAGGATACCTAAACAATGTTTGTGTTATCATGAATTTTTTGCCTACTTGAAAGAATAACACAAGCGAAGGCTCGGCTACATGTTTTTCTATTTCCATGTCGGCTGAAGCTATCTCAATTTGGGATTCGGAACGATCACGTGATAAGCCTTTATCACTAAAAAAAGGCTTTTATTAGTTGGATGAATAATTCATTTTATGAGGGGTCTAGGATTTTTCGAAACGGTAATTTTTTTAATAGTAATTTTGAAAAGTTTTCGTTTCAATAACTCAATTCGATCTCCAAATTGAATGATTTTTTTGTCATCTCATCAAGATGGATAAAATGCTGAATGTTCCAAAAAAACCGTCATCTGGTAATTTTTTGAGAAAAGTTTTCAAAATTTTCGCCAAATGGTTTTTTTTGGAACATCATGTATATAAATTAACCTGTTGCTAAACTTGGGCATAGCTCCATAACCACTGTTCTTTTCAGTAACTTCATTATGTACGATAGTTTCGGCTTCGTCGTTTGTGAGCATTTGGGCAATTTTACGTGCTATAAATTGGTATGAAAATTGCATTCGTATGAAAAACTCACTTGACCTATGTCGACTTTGATTATCAAGCATGCGCAAGTAAATAGGCAAACATCTATTCACCTTTATATGTCAAAATTGTACAAACATAAATTATAAACAACAACAAAAATGGCTTAAAACCAAAAAATATCAACAAGATCAATAGAAAATATTTATTTAAACAAAAAAATTATATTTTGAGATCAAAAGTCTATTTTGATGATGATGGCTTATTTTTCTTAACTTCAGCGGCGGTTTTAAAGAAAGATTCCCGGTCAGCTGGTTCAACATTATGTTCCTTCGCAAATTGTACCAGGTGTCTGTGAAAAAATTATATATATTTTAATTACAATATGCAAATTTTACCTTCTCATTGCATATGCGTCTTCACCATCGGCATAATACTTCGGCTCAACATCGTAGATTTCAAACTTCAGTGTATTCTGATACAGATTCAATGCTGCTCGGTTCGACACTCTCACATGCAGAGACACATACCCTAAAAGACTAAGTTTAGCTCGGGGATTGTGACTCCGAGCGGCGCTCCCGAGCGACTCTCCTCGTTAAAAATGTATTAGTTATTACTAGAATTGTCGAGATTTTAGATTCGAGATCGAAACCCAAAAATAGGAGATCAAGACTTTCGAGATGGGAAAAAAGATATTCCCAAAGAAAATCCTTTAAAACCTACTAGCATTGTAACATTCTATCATAGCGCGTGCAGTATGATCCATCAGCTTTTGAGCTAGCCCAAGCCTGCGATATGTGCGCTTCACTGCCAAAGATGTTATGTGACCATGAGGCTCATCGTCTGATTCTTCTTCCATTTTGGCCAAAACATATCCCACCACAGTACCCTGAAATGATGGAATTCCGGAATTATTTAAAAGACCAAAACTTACTCTATGATCTTCCGCCACAAAAGATAATTGGGGCCACGAAAGTGCATGATACATATAGTACTTTAACTGGTAATTCTCCGGCAAACAAAGCAAGTTGCATGCCTGCGTTTTCAACAAATCTTCACACGTTGCTTGTCGAATATTCATCTAAAAGAATTTTGATTGTAAACTAATCCTACTACATTAAACATGTAATGTCTGTGAGTTTGCACAGACGATCTCGAGAACGTTAGATTTAAACTCTTAAACTAAAACAAAAGTTATAGGGGACGACGAGGGAAGACGATTGACACCAAAATCATGGGTGCCAGATTTTGAAATTCGCATTTAATTGAGTTCAAGTTACATCGTAAAAGTAATGAATTTCAAAAAGTTTCTGAAAAAATTTCAGCAGGAGTTTGTGAAGAAACTTTTTGAAAATTGGTTACTTTTACGGCCCATCTTGAACTCGATTACAATTAATTATGCGAATTTCAAAATCTGGTACCCCTAATGTATCTTTCAAAAAAATTTTTCACTTTCTGAAATTCGCATAAAAAAACGATTGGAAGATAAAAATTTTAAAAAATCGTCTATATGCGAGTAAGCATGACTAAATTGGAATTAAAATCAAGCATCGTGATTTGTATGCACAGGTAAACAAACCTGTAATTGACAAGTCTGTGCAGAGCAAAATATATAATACAGAAAAAAATACAATCGCTTTAATGATCAAAACACTCTAAGGGCGAATGAGAACACGATGGACCAAAGTGCTCCAAAAGTGGGAACACATGGTTTTTCTCAAAAAACGTATCTTTATATGCTTGATAAAACATCTGTGAAGAAAAAAACTTCAATCCTCGAAACAAAAATTTCAACTTTTTCGAATTTTTTCTAAGTCCTGAAATTCGCATATTTAGGGTTCGAAAAATCGATTTTCTCGACGAATACTTTACGAAACTTAACAATTCTTTTTTAATCATGTTGTTCGAATCGCGATCTAAATTTTACAAAAGAAAAGTTTTTTAAATTTTATTTAAAAAAAATTTTTTTAACGATTTTGAATTTTGACAATTTTGCAAACTTCAAAGGACGTTTCCTTGAAATATCTTGGGCCAAATTTTGAGATCTTGGTCTTAAAATGACCGTAAGAACTGGATGCAAAAAAATGTAGAACAGATTTTTGTTTCGATTGCGGAAGGCTCAGTTTCGACTCCCACCTGAAGCAATTAGTTTTTGCGTGATTATTTTTTTGATAAAATTTTTTTCCATTGATTTTTGCTCAAAACGACCAGAAATGATTTATTATAGCATAAAAATATGTTTTAATACGTTTTACAACATTTTTCGAGCTGTTCCCATTTTTTCACACTTTGGTTCGCCCTGGGGTAAAATTTGACACATGTTTTGAGTCATCTTTTACTTAATTTTTTATTAGTAATAAGTAGAGAAAAATGGCGATTTTTGAGAGAGATTCATAAAAATGACCCTAATTTTTCTAGGGTTTTGATGCGGTTTGGCATTTTTTTATTCGCGCAATCGATTTCTCGCATATAATAATGTTCTTTTTATAAAATTTAAAAGATTGATGCAAAAATCGATTTTTTCTCAAAAAATTCAAAAAAGTTTGTGTATTACAACGAAGAGCTTGTACATAAATTCAAATTTCAAACGCAATTATCTCGAAAACTACAACGATTCAGAACGTATCGTACCGTAAGAACAAAAAATGCTCCATTTTTCATGATCTTTCCGAATATATCATTTTTTCATATGGTTATAAATTACTGAAATGCAGGGTCTTCAGGCTCTTCGCCTGAATAGGCTACAAAGGCATAACAAGCATGTCATTCCAAATCGTTAGCCAAATCGATGCCACACTGGCATCGATTTCTGACCGTTTGGATATTCTTCGAAAACAGCAAGCTCCTAAAACCATAAAATTTCGATCACATGTGTACAATTCCCCCCCCCCCCCGAAATTCGGGAGAGGGGTTACAAGTGTGATTGGAATTTTGTAGGTTAAAATGAGTTTTGCCCGCAAATTATGTGGGCGAGACTCATTTCGCCCGCGGCCTGCTGATGAGTCACAAAAATTTTTTATTTTTTCAACAAAAAAATTTCGCGCCAATAAATATAAGAGTGGGGGGGGGGACCAAAGTGATTTTTGAAAAAAATTTTAAAAAATCACCTTGATCCCCCTTATGCTTTTTTCACCAGCAGAATGTCACAAATTTCGGAGGATGTTTGTACACGTGTGATTCCAATAATCTCAAAAACCCTAAAAATTTTTACAAACGATACTTTTTTGTTACTGCTTTTAATTGGGTACAGTACTTTTATGTCAATGCTCAAGCTTGAGCCTTCAAATTTTGCACCTCAATCATAAATTACTTGGATCAATGAGATCAAAACAGAAGCATCTTCCGGAGTTGCTGCTTGAATAGAAAGTTGATTTTGTGTGACATTTTTTGACAATCTACAGAAGCGATTCAAAATGAAATAAACACCAAATATGATGGAAAATAATGAAAAATGTCCCTTAAGCGTTCGGGATGGAAAAAATGAGTTTAAATCTTCAGTCACCCTGCTATTGAATCATTCTTTCATCATCAAAAAATAAAAAATCAACAGTCGACAAAAAATGAGTGAAAATGATTGTCTTCCAAAGAAGATCCTATCAACATGTTATGACATAAAGTGGGAAATTTTGGATAAAATCACTTAGAGTACATTTTGTCATTGTAAGAAGTAATGTTGTTATCTATCAAATTAGTACATATTTCACAAGACATAATAAAAAAATTTTGAAACAAATCAGAAAAGTCAATTCACAAAAAGATAAGAGTTTGTCATCGAGCCTCATATTTTGCACCATTTTGTTTGGTCATTTTACATCACATTTTTGACTCTAAAATGAGTGTACTTAAGAAAAATGACGAATAGGCCCAAAAACGGGTAAATTTTTAAAAATTTATAATATTTTGTCATAGTTTTTATCATAATGATCAATACCATGCTTGTATATAAGCCAGAAGAAATGCAGCTCAAAAACATACTTAACTACCAAAAAGTGTGTACTCAAGACTAGAAAATTCCGATTATCGTTGTCCGATTGTAATTGTCACCAGGCTGCTTTTATTCTTAATTTTATTAGCTACACTAAACAGCTTCTACATATAAGTTTTTTCGCTGTTAGTCGAGAACTTTCAAAGATGAAGGCTGTTGTCTATTTAGCTCTCGTGGCGGTTTTGATGACTATGTTAAGGACTGTTGATGGATTTGTGTTGGCATACGGAGGCTGCTATGCAGGTAAGATTGGATATATTCAGTAAGGGGTCATCCAGATTATAGTTGCACAACTCCGGTAAAATTTTACCGGAGGGTAGGTCATGGGGTGGGAGGGGTACACAGTTGCATAGACCCCGGTCCAAAATTTTTGTTTTTATGACCCTCCCCCTCCGCAGTTTGGCGACCTTTTTTTAGACCTTCTAAAAAAAGTCGGCTCCCGGCGCCGGGGACCTATGACCTACCCCCTTCCCACCTCATGACCCACCCCCTCCCTACCCCATGACCTACCCCGGTCGAATTTTACCGGGATACCGGGGTTGTACAACTGTAGAGGGGTAGATCATCAGTCTCCGGCGCCAGGGGACTCCTTCCTAAAAAAGATCGCCAAACTGCAGAGGGGGTGGGTCATAAAAACAAAAATTTTGAATCGGGGTCTGTGCAACTGTGATACAGATAATATGTAATCAACTTTTTGGTGGTTTACTCCCCCGCCCCCCAATATAATGGTCAAAAATGCACTAAGCCTAAGCCTCAATCCCACTTCCTTTTGAACATTCTTTCTTCTTACTTTTGATGAGTTCAAAAAATTTTTTAGGTTGCATGGCAATCTGTATTAGTGGAGCCGGTGCCATCGGAGCTGGAGCTACTGTGGCAACTGCTGGAGCCGCAGTAGCTGCTGTCCCCGCAGCACTCCCAACATTGATCTCTGGATGTGCGGCGGCATGTGGTGGCATCTGTCTCCCAGCCGTCGCTGCTCCCGTTTAAGAGAGAAATCTCCATTTGTTCACTCAGTCATGTAATATAGCTTTAATCAAACTACCATATTTATTCAAATTTTTAAAATAAATTTGCATAATTAAAACTTTTATATTAGTACAGAGTGGCCCAAAAAAGTGGATTTTTTGGAGGAAAAATAGGAAAAAAATTTTATGATTTTTTTTGGGGATTTTTCCAATTTTTTCAAAAATTTTCATGGAAAAATAATCGCGCCATCGTGTTCCCCCTCATAAAATGTGTTTTCATGAATTTTGACAACGAAATAAAAATGAATGTTGGGCGCGAGATCGAACCTGCACCTTATGAGTGAAGGCCGAGAACTTTAGCCACTCGGCCATGGGTCAAACCCCCAAATCTCCCATGATATGGTACTAGTAATGAAAATTTTTGCAAAGGGATGTTTATTGCATAAAAAGTTCAAAATTCACGTTTTTACTGAAAAATTACTCCTTTCGGGGGCCGGGTTTTTTTATAGCCCTAAAAAATTGGGCGGGCCGGGGCCGCTATTTTTCAGCCCAGGTCGTAATAAATCGCGGCCTTTTGACATCTCTGGCGTCCCCACATCGAGAAGAGACACCTCATTCATGGGGGTAGCGAATTTTTTTCAATTTTTCAGTTTTTTTTATTTTTTACAATTTTTCGATTTTTTCATTTTTATCGAATTTGTTCAATACTTATTTGTATTTAGTGGCAGTTCATGGCGGCGTTAATTTTCATCATTTAATTTTCGTCATTGAAAATTCCTGACTGCTCATTTAATAAACAGATAACAAGAAAAGAGCTGGCCCAGAACTGGAAAGAGTTATCGATCATTGAACCAAAACATGATAGTGCAAAAAGATGACGTTTTTCTATTTTTTTAAACGTATAATTATTTTCTTCTAGAGGGAATTTTTGATAATTTTTGCATCAATCAATTCAACGAATCGAGGTTTTTCGTGCAAAACTCGTCCGGATTCGGATTCTCGGATACAAAATCCTATAGATAGAAAAAAGTTGATCAAACAACGGCCCATCTCATTGAGAAATCGAATTTTTTTCGAAAACAGGTCAATTTTCTTGTGAAAAATTGTCAAATCGAAAAATTATTACAATTTTTTTATTATTTCCAAATCCATAAACTTGAGGTTTATGGATTTGGAAATAGCATAAAAAAACTTCCTCGTATAAGGTTCTCAATTCTGAAAAAAATCCTATCGAAAATGAGGGTTCCTGCTAAGAAATCAGAGTTGGGAAGGGTGGTCAACACCGCCCAGGTGGTGTGGGGATGATGTGGTATTAACGGTGGGGTGGCACACCAGTGAATTTTTCATAATTGCTCCGAAACTTGTTGTATATTGTTCGGCATGATCGAAAACGGTGAAATATGAAGTTTGTTAATTGAAACATAGCAGTTTTCATCAATTTTTTATTTAAAAAGTTTAAAAAAATCCGTGGGGTGGTATGATGGCACACCACACCAACAACACCACACCGCTAATCACACCACACGGTGTGGTGTGGGGTGGTTGGATGGTAATTCCCAACTCTGTAAGAAATATACGATCTACATCCAGTTCCAATAATTCATCTTCATCCAATTCTTCATTAGCTAAAGGCAGTCCTGGTCCAAATTGCCTCTTTCTCTCAATCGTGTCGTCAACTATTCTTGCAGCAATAGGATTGGCCATTTGTATACAGCAACACTGTAGTAGCAACACTTACACATGCATCCCTGAGCTACTAAACCTGCACTGGGACGCGCTCCGCGCGCTGTTAGGTTAACTTAATAGCTCAAGTTTTTTAGCTCCTGCCGAGTGACTCGGCAGGAGCTCAAAACGATTTTTTTCGGGGCTCTCAAAGTCTTTTCATCTAATTTAAAAAGTAATCGATAGAGGAATACTTGGGACACAATCGATAAGATTTTGGTGTAAATCTGCCTTATTTTGAATTTTCTACGCCACGTTGAAATTGGGGATACCCTTCCAATTTTGTACCCTCCCCTTCTCACGGGAATATCTTCGTCAAAACTCGGTCAGATCCGATCCGGAACAGCTCAAATCGCTCGGATTCGTGTTTCCGGTATGGAAAAACCTCATTACAATTGGGAAAAATTACACCGGAAAAATTATTTCCTGAGGCTCAGACCCTCATCGAGGTATCATTTCCGCCTAACTTTTCGAGCTTAACACATCCCCGCAACCCTCCCACTGTTTGGAATTAACGGTAAAAAGTTAGTTCGTACAAACAAACAAATATTACTCGTTTAAGTTGTAGGATGCTATCGATGTCGTTGAAAAATTTTACACTTTCCATAATTTCGACCATTTTTCCGAGATTGCATCATATTTTCATGAGAAATATGAAACCGAACAAAACAAATGCCTTTTTTTAAATAAACAATAAAGGTCAACAAGGACAAAAAT
>JAQGCP010001550.1:0-12142 GCA_034699885.1 Acrobeloides thornei | reverse complement strand
TACACAAAAAATTAAAATTAAACTTTGTTAAAAAAATTTTTAGGGGGGTCGGCCGACCCACCTCCTAAAACACTACTGTCTACAAAAATCAAAATTTTCAATTTTGTAGGGGTAAATTTAAAATTTGTACAAAAATTTTTGTTAAAAAATAATACCACCATCATGTTCCCCATAGTCGAAAACCCTCGAGTACAAAAATTAGCACATATTAAGTTGAAAATAAGTTTTCAAACTTATTTGACTTCAAAATAGGGGTAATTTTTGTAAAAAATTCAAATTTTGACTTCCTAAATGAATTTTTCTGACGCCATCTTGTTCAGTACAGTTTTTTATCCATTATATCCAAAAATCAACTAAATTAAATGAGAGGAAAAAAGTTATCCTCGAAATATCTTCAAAAGCCACGTTTTTCCTTGAAAAATAAGGGATATGTTGTAAAAAATAAATTTTTTGACCCCCTAAATGAATTTTTTCGAAAAAGAAAATTTTAGTCTCTTTTCGGGGCATCTTATAAAAATTAAACGAGTCAATTTTTCTCTAGAGCTGTCTAATGACGAAAAAAATCAACCAAAACCCAAAAATTGATATTTTTCAATTTTTTCATAAGGGGTTAAAAGTTACAAACACGAGTTATATATCATTTTAAAGCTTATAATGAGACAAAATGTATGGCGTTAAAAATTTTTCAAAAAAGTTTTCTGAAAAATTTTAACCCCCTAAAACCATTTTTGGATATGATATAACACCAGTATAAAAATCCAACGGTACTCAGCTCCAAGGGGCTGCGTAAAATGCAATTAAATATCATTGATTTTATATTGGATACACAAGATTGATTTTTGTCTTAACAAATCATTGGAGTTCCTAAATATGAGTTTATTAGTTAAAAAGGGACCTGTGAGAGAAAGAGCATAAGCATAGCGATGGGAGGAGTCCATGTAGCCCATGGGGTACGGTATATAAAAATGGTGAATTAAAAATGTTACCTAACAATACAGATATAACAATTTTATACAGTCGAACCTCGATATAGTGCCACCCCTAGGAGGTGAGATTCGAAAAAAGTTCGCCAAACATCGAGGTTAAATCGGATTTCTTCGAGTGACTACATTTTGGATAGCTAATTGTATGTGGAATATTTTGTAAAAAAAATATTGAAAAATCTTTTATTTTCTATGGCCTTTTAAAATTGATGTCATTTTTATCCATCTTTTACACTATTTTCAAAAAGCCTCGAAAAATCATTTTTCGGCTCAAAAATCAATGTCATTTAAACGTATAATAAAAAAATATTATTTTTGTAATAAAACGATGTAATAAAAAATATTATTTTTGTAATAAAAAATATTATTATTGTAGCCTAAGCCCAAGGCCTTCGATTTTTAAAAAATACAAAAATGGTCATTCTCAATATTTCTTTCTAGAAATATTGATTTTTTCTTTTTTTTTCATAGAAAAAATAAAAAACGTTGAAAAAATAAATGGAATATTTGGTAAAAAAAATTGATATGTTTGAAAAAATTTGTTTGAAAAAAATTGAAAAAACATAAAGGAACCCTTCTGTATTTTTGACCAACCCGGCGTATTATAAATTTTTTTCATTTTTCCAGGTTTAGGGTGGCGGTATGTGTCCCCGTCCCCCCATTGATACGGGCCTGGTTTAAGGATTACTTGCAGAAACATCTCAATTCCTTTTTGAAGCTTATCACGCGTTTTTATCTCGCATTTTGAATAAAAAGGTTTATTTTGAATTGTTATAATAGTTGGACGCTTTTCTTCAACAAGTAAGCAAGATTTAATAAAATCAATTGTTATTTCATCATAAACATGATTCGCATCTTTTTCGCGAATCTTTTTAGAAACGTCTGATGAAAGATATTCTCCTTGTATATTGTGCCAATAGTCAAAGGATGATACGTTACCATATGGATGTTCTCCAAGTATTGCTTCAGTCAATGTCATACCAATCGCCCATAAATCATCTTTATATCTATCATACTCTTTTTTCTTGTATCGTTCTGGTGAACAATGTTTTTTTCCAATTATACATGTGCTATCACCGAGCGTGTTGTATATATTATTATATAACATTCCATAATCGCATAATTGAAGCTCGCCATTTAATTTAAATAAAACATTAGTTGGTTTGATATTGCCATGGAATTTGCCATTTTGATATATCGAATTTAATGCATCAATTAGTATATGTGCGATATATTGCAGGAATTTTTCAGGAAAAGGTTTGTTGTTATCTTTATAATAACTATATATGTCCAATAGCGAGAAGTCCATTAATGGAGCGCAAATTAATATTTTCTTAATATTCTTTCCTGACAAGTAACATATACCATAAATTGGAATAATATAGTTTGCTGCACCCTGCGATTTAGAAAAAGCTATAAGTTCATTAACACTTTCTTCAAAATCTTCAAACTCTTCAATATAGAAATCAAGATGCTTCACCGACATAAATGTCTCACCGACATAAATCTTAGAGTCACTATTGCTTTTTGGGCAATATTTACGTAACAAAACATGGGATTTGCCTGAATAAGAGCGTATTTCATCTTTTTTTGCAAATATCCTTCTTGGGTCTTCATTAGTGATTTTTTTGAACAGTTCTTCATATGTGTTCATGTTAATGGTTAGACCATGATTTTCTATTAGACGATGAAAATCTTTCTCTGGTTTCTTAAACGAGTTGTTACCAGGGCCCGAAAAGGTGCTAGCACCAAGCACCCATGGGTGCTGGCACCTATCAGCACCCATCAGCACTCAGCACCCTTTGGTGGGTGCTAGCACCCATGAGTGCTGGGTGCTAGCATCCATATTTTTTAAAATTGCATTTAATCGATTGATTAAAAAAATAACAAAATTTTTGTAAAAAATAAAAAATTAGGGGGTTATCCCTAAAAATTGAAAAATATACGAATTTCAAGAATGGTTCCAAATTAGCTAATTTTTTGTGCTCGGGGGTTTTCGGCTATGGGGAACACGATGATAAAATTATTTTTTAACAAAAATTTTTCTAAAAATTAAAAAATTAGGGGTTACCATTCAAAAAAAAATTCAAACTTCACAAAACCCTCAAAAATTTAATTTTTTTTCAAAATTCAAATTTTTGTAAAAATTAAAAAATTAGGAGGTTATCCCCCTAAAAATTCAATTTTTTATGAAACGAGAGTGGCGCATTCGATTCCTCGTCAAAAATATGTAATTTTCTCGGGTTTCCTGAGCTTTTTAGTGCCCCAAATAAACTTCACAAAACCCTTTGGTGTAATTTTTGACGAGGAATCGAATGCGCCCACTCTCGTTAATGAAAAAATTGAATTTTTAGGGGGTAACCCCCGATTTTTTTATTTTTTAAAAATCAGAGGATTACCCTCCTAAACAAAATTTTTTTAAATTGAATTTTTGAAAAAATTAAAATTTTTAGGGCGTAACCCCCTAATTTTTTAATTCATACAAAAATTTTTGCTAAAAAATAATATCGCCATCGTGTTCCCCATAGCCGAAAACCCCCGAGTACAAAAAATTAGCCGTTTTGGAGGCATTTTTAAATTTTCATTTTTAGGGGGTAACCCCCTAACTTTTTAATTTTTACACAAATTTTTGTTATTTTTTTGAATCAATCGATTAAATGCAATTCTAAAAAAATATGGGTGCTAGCGCCCACCACCCATTGGTGCTAGCACCCAGCACCTATCAGCAGCCAGCACCCATGGGTACTGGCACCCATCAGTACCAGCACCCACCAATGGGTGCTAGCACCCAGTGGGTGCTTTTAGGTGCTGGTGCGGGTGCTATCACCTACTTTTTCGGGCCCTAGTTGTTACCCATATTTATCTAAACACTAATTAGGAATATGAATATGTCTTTTTAGACTTCGGCGAAACATATCACAATTTTTACCCATGGTGAGAGTCTAAAAAATCGCGAAAAATTTTTCCGACGCGCTTCACTACGAGACCTTAAATTTTTTGTAATGCCGAGCTTTTAACGAAGAGGATGTTATTACTAGGAAACATCTTTTGGCCTCAAGCGGGGTTTGAACCAGTCTGAAGAGGCGCCTGAGACAAGCCCAGTACCACCGAACCATGGGATCCTTAGAGTAACCGCTCAAGTTCTTCTCTAGTCGTAACTTGGTTTAAGGATTACTTGTAGAAACTTCTCAATTCCTTTTCGAAGCTTATCACGCTTTTTCTTATCGCATTCTGAATAAAAAGGTTTATTTTGAATTTCTATAATAGTTGAACGCTGTAAGCAAGATTTAATAAAATCAATTGCTATATTAGTATAACCTTTTGTGCGTTCAATCATTTCAGAAACTTCTGATGAAATAATATCCCCTTCTTTATTTTTCAAAAAGTCAGATTTCGGATCATTCTGTTGATTAACATATGGATGTTTTCCAAGTATTGCCTCAGTCAATGTCATACCAATCGCCCATAAATCATCTTTACATTTATCATACTTTGTTTTCTTGTATCGTTCTGGTGACCAATATTTTTTCCCAATACATGTGCTCTCATCGAGCTTTTTGTATATATTATTATATAACATTCCATAATCGCATAATTGAAGTTTGCCATTTAATTTAAATAAAATATTAGTTGGTTTGATATTGCCATGGAATTCGCCATTTTGATTTATCAAATCTAATGCATCAATTAATATATGTGCAATATATTGCAGGAACTTTTCAGGAAAAGGTTTTTTCCTACCATTATAATAATGATATATATCCGATAGCGAGAAGTTCATTAATGGAGCGCAAATTAATATTTCCTCTGTGAGGATGGTTCCTGACAGGTAACTTCTCCTACATATACCATAAATTGGAATAATATTTTTTGCTGCACCCTGTGAGTTAGAAAAAGCTATAAGTTCATTAGCACTTTTTACAAAATCTTCATCTTTTTCAAACTTAAATTGAATATGCTTCACCGACATAAATGTCTCACCGACAGGGTCACTATTGTTAGTTGGACAATATTTACGTAAAAAAACATGGGATTTGCCTGAATCAGAGAGTATTTTATTTTTTGAATTAGAGAATATTTTATTGTTTTGAAATATCATTATTGAGTCTTCTTGATTGATTTCTCGGAATAGTTCGTTATATGTGTTCTCATCAATGAGTTCCCTATGTTTTTCTATTAGAGGTTTCTTGAGCAAGTTACCCATATTTATCTAAACACTAATTAGGAGTATGAATATGTCTTTTTAGATTTCAGCGAAACATATCACAATTTTTACCTATGGTGAGAGTGTAAAAATCCCGAAAAAATCTTCCGACGCGCATCACTATAAGACTTTCAATTTTTACGCCTTTCATTTGGTTAAATTGATTAAATTAAAAAATTCTATGTTCCATAAGTTTTGGCAAAAACCTAATAGCGCCAGTCGATAGATAATTTTGTTCCCACGGGGGGGGGGGGGTCATCGGAGTAAATTAATTGGGTTGTCTTGAAAAATATCGAGAAATTGACAAAATCCTTCTTTTTTTAATATGCGAATTTCGAAATTCTTCCCACCAGAGTTGTTACAAACTCGATAAATTCGATTATTTTGAGACTCGATAAACTCAAACTCGAAAAGTTTTATGAGCCGCGACAACCCTGCTTCCCACCCTTGAATAATAGCTAACAAAGGACCTTCAAAACTTGCGAAATCGATTTTTCGACAAAAAGTATTTCAACACGAAAGCACCTACAAAAAATAATTAAAAATAAATTTTGAAAGAATTTGAAAAATGCAAAAAATTGTGAGCCGTATGGAATCGGCTCACAATTTGGCTAAAAATTGTAATATGTTTCGTTGAAATCTAAAAAGGCATCTTCATACTCCTTGATTGATAGGTGCAAAAAATTTTTAAAAAAAAAGCTGAACTAGTACTTTCTAGTTTATAAATAATATATTTAATAAAATAAGATTTTATAACAGAATCAGAAAAAATAGTCGATAAAATTGTTTGGCTGTTTGTTGATAAGAAAATTGTAGGCTCTTCTTTTAGGAGAAGGAGAAAGGAAAAAAGAGACGAGAGAAAGATACAAAGAAGAATGGGAAAGGAGAAGTGAGAAAGGGGAACGGAGAAAGGAGGAGGGAGAGAGGAGAAGGGAAAAAGAGAAATGAGAGATGAGATGGGAGAACCGGGTCAAATACGCCGGAGGTGCTATTTGAGCGCCGAAGGCGCATCGATCTAGGAACTGACCATTATAAGGGTAATAATTTTTACGGGGAATCAATTGAGCGCTCTCTCGAATACTAAAAATGCTTCCCTGACTATTATTCAAGAAAAAATTGGGCTTTTGAAGCGAAAATGGTCATTTTTCGCATTTTTTCCCTGAATTAGGGTCAGGGAAGCATTTTCAGAATTTGAGAATGCGCGCAATTGATTCCCTGCATAAAAATTACCCATAGATGCAGTGGCGTAATTTCCTCTTTTTACATGATTTTTGACACAATTTAAAAAAAAAATTTCAAACATGACATCTATAGGGGTTTTTAGATGAGGGGAATCAATTGCACGGAAAACGTGAAAACGCTTCTTTGGCCCTGATTCAGTGAAGGAAGTGGGCGTATTGAAGCGAAAATGAGGTAAAATTCGAATTTTCGCCAGTTAACCGGCTTTCTAGAGATTTTTTTATAGACGGAAAAGCGATTATCGATGCATGAAAAAAAGTTTCTACGTCTTTTTACATGATTTTTGACACAAATTTTTTTTCAAACATGAGATCTATAGGGGTTTCGAAATTTTTCTTTCGAAATATCATGACCTTGATTCATAGGCATTATTACAGGGTGTATCGAAAAAAACCGGAATTGGGCGATTTTTTCATGTTTGTTCGACCCGGAAATTTTTTTCAAAAATGACCCTATTAGGGCTAATTTTATGCGGGGCATCGATTGTGCACATTTCCAACGCTTGAAAATATAGGGAGTATTTAAAAAAAATTAACCCCCTAAAACTATTGGAGGGTGTGATACAACAGTGGTATAAAAACCAAACGGTACGCAGCCCCTACGTGAAAATAGCAATAATTTCAAAAATTTGTAAGAAGTTTAAGATAAATAAACACAGAGTTGACATTCTATTTTTGTGCCATAAAACCAGACAAATCATTTGTTTGCGAAAGTTAAAATCTATCGATTTTGATGCCCTACAAGAAGTAGATGATAAGAGACTACAGGGTGAGGCAAAATAAACTGGTCACATGATATTTTTTCAATTATTGCAACTATTTTTTTGAAATTTAATATGCGAAACTTTATTTTAATGTTTTTTCCTTCAGCAAGAGATCATTTTGGCGATGAAAAATGGTGCCTCCAGCAGGATTCCGCCCCAGCTCACAAGGCAAACGAGACTTAAGAAAAGTTGTCGAAAGAATGCCCAGATTTCATTACAAGAGACGAGTGGCTTCTAAATTCAGCCGAATTGAACCCGTTGGATTATTCTGTGTGGAGCATTCTCGAAGAAAGGGCCTGCACTAAGCCCCACGTCAACGTCGAATCATTGAAGCGTGTATTGAAGAAGACGTGGAAAGAGATTAGCGTCGAAACTTTGGCAAAAACCGTAGACAACTTTCCAAAGCGTTTGAAGTCTTGTATGAAAGCGCAAGGAGAAAGCCATTTTGAATGAATTTTGTTCATTTCTTACTTTTCTGTGTTTTTTGTTATGTTTTCAATAAAAAAATCGATTATCTTAAAAATCTTCAAAAATTGAAAATAACAGATGACCGGTTTATTTTGCCTTACTCTGTAGCCTCATATCATCTTACATAAGAAACTACAGTCGAATCATCGAAGCGTGCATAGTTCCTTTTAGTTTCGAAACAATTTGCTCAATATTAACACACTGTATGATTCTTTTTCATGCTTATATTACTAGAGACAAAAAAATGTCATAATCTTAGTTCGATGTGAATTAGAAATAAAACTGCTTCAAATGACTTGATTTTTGTGTACAAACACTTCCATCTAATATACAAATTGTTTCCAAAATATGACAACTATAACGCCGAAATGCACAAATGTGTCTCATATTTAAATGTTAACAATGTGTAATTTAAATACTCCATAAGTTATAAAATAAATTTTGAACATAAAATATAAGTTGGCGGAAAAAGTTGCGGAGCTACTACACAATAGGGAGGTCACTCACGTGAAAAATTTTTCTAAACATGACCCCTTTAGGGGTAAAAACATGTCCACAAAAACTCATAAAGCTGTCGGAAAAAGTTGCGGAGCTGCTACACAATAAGGGGGGCCACCCACGTGAAAGATTTTTTCTAGAAATGAGCATAGGCTTAATCTTAGGCTTAAGCCTAAGCCCAAGTTTAGGCTTAACCTTAAGCCTAGGCCTAAGGTTAAGCCTAAGCCTAAGGTTAAGCCTAAGCTTAAGCCTAAGCTTAAGCCTAAGATTAAGTCTAAGCTTAAGTCTAAGCCTAGGCTTAAACCTAGGCCTAAGCCTTTAGATGATATTTTTTCATAAAATTACTTCAAAAAGTATCAGTTTTTGGAATCTTGTTGATTACATCTCCTCAGGAGGGAAAAGCTCAAAAATTTTTTCGCATAATTTCACGTTCAGTGGGACACCAGATCGATACTAGTTCCAAAAATTCAATTACAATATATAAACCATCCGGAAATCCAACTTGAAAGGAAGATTTTCAAACTTGTTTTCCAGTTTTTCACCAACTTATTAATGGCAAGCAATTAACGACGATTTTCGGGAAAGTGCGACTTGAAGGAAACTTGAGATGATTGACCTATCTCAACTAGATGGAAACTTTTTTAGCATACAAGTTCTGACTTTCATTTCTTGTAAAGTGGTTCATAAATTATATCCAAGTTGGATGGTTAGTCGGCTAAAAAAGTTTTCAATTGAATGCAAGCTATTAGGTATGATGATAGGATAATAGCTGGAGATCCTCCACTTTATGAGCCGGTTCTTTCTAAAGAATACTCATTTATGCACATTTATGGATATCCCTTTTCAGGTTTTGATTGCTCAGGAAGGACTCTCACTTTTTCGTAAAGAATAGTTGGTTGTAAAATTTTGTAATCTCTCGTGTAATTGTCCTCGGAAAAAGATTGTTTAGCTCCGAGTGGATTGTGATATAATGTTAAAAAAGTGACCATTTCGAAGAGCCATAAATGCAATTGTTTCTTACCATAAAATCCTATCTAGCATTTTCTTCCCCCCGGTTTTTCAATGGCTTTGTCGACACGTCGTTTAACTTGTGCTTGGCTCATTGCGCCCAATATGTTTCTGGTTGTCGTATGTCTCATCCTGTAAGGGAAAGTCGAGTCCGATTTTATGCTCGACTTATTTCCGTATTTTGATACAAAAGTTTTCGTTTTCTGAGAAAAATCTTATTATACGCTCTATGTTGTTTTATTGTCTTATTGTATATATATGTTAGTACTTTATATGAGTGCCTAGGCTTAGACCTAAGCTTAGGCTTAGACCTAAGCTTAGGCTCAGGCCTAGGCTTACGCATAGGCCTAAGCTTAGGAATAGGCCTAGGCTTATGCTTAGGCTTAGCCCTAGGCTTACGCATAGGCCTAAGCTTAGGAATAGGCCTAGGTTTAGGCATAGGCATAGGCTTAGGCTTAGGCCTAGGCTTAGGCTTAGCCCTAGGCTTACGCATAGGCCTAGGCTTAGGAATAGGCCTAGGCTTAGGCTTAGGCCTAGGCTTAAGCCTGCGCTTATGCTTAGGCCTGGGTTTAGGCCTAGGCTTAGACTTAAGCTTAGGCTTAGGCTTAGCCCTAGGCTTACGCATAGGCCTAGGCTTAGGAATAGGTCTAGGCTTAGGAATAGGTTTAGGCTTAGGCTTAGGCTTAAGCATAGGCGTAGGCATAGGCATAGGCTTAGACCTAAGCCTAGGCCTAAGCCTGACTGAGTCAAATATTTTATTTGGAATTGTGTTTCCCGTGCTTTAGCACCCGAGTACAAAAATTAATAGATTCCTTTAACCAGTCCGATCGGAAAAAATTGCCCATTTTTGTTGATATTCAGAAAGTTCATAAAAAATGGACCATTTTTTATTTTCACGGTAGATTCTGAATCGTTGTAGTTTTTGAGAAAATTGAGTTTGAAATTTTGAATTTGTGTACATGTTTTCGTTGTAATACACAAACTTTTTGAATTTTTTCGACGGAAAAATCTATTTTTTAAATTTTCATAAAATGAACTTTGTATCAATGTTTTATAGCTAAATGAGACGAACAAAATGACACCAAAATTATTCAATTTGACAATTGTTTTGGGTTATTGAAACAAAAATTCTGATTCAGGGTTTTCGTTTCAATAACCCAAAACAGTGTTCAAATTGGATAATTTCGGTGTCATTTTGTCGTCTCATTTAGCTATAAAAAATTGCTACATTGTTCATTTGATGAAAAATTGAAAAATTGATGCAAAAATCGATTTAAAATTCAAAAAAGTTTGTGTATTACAACGAAAACATGAATAATTTCAAATGAAATTATCTCGAAAACTACAACGATTGAGAACATGCCGTAAAAACAATAAATGCTCCATTTTTCATGAACTTTCCGAATATCAACAAAAATGGCAACTTGTTTCCCACTGGACTGCCCTTTAAGCCTCATGAAAACAAAAAGTGAAGAAAGCCTCATTGAGCTGAAGCTAAAAGAAGCCGACCACCTCCGAATCGTTGTCTTTGTTGGTGTTGCGATTTCCGCCTCAGCTGCCATATTAGGTGCTCTATTAGTCTCATTGTTCTATAACCATGTTCAATTCATGCAATCCCTCTTACAAAATGAATTGGATTTCTGTAAGCTCCGCTCATCGAACGTTTGGCGAGAAGTGACAAAAACGGAAGTGTTGATCGAATTCTCGAAAGGGCGTCGGGAAAAGCGTCAAGCAGATCATGGTTCTTGTTGTGGTTGTGGCGTTTCTCCCCAGGTTTTTAGTTAAAAATGATGAAAATAAGAGAAGTTTAGGGTCCACCTGGTATACCTGGACCTGATGGACTTCCCGGCAAGGATGGTGAAGCAGGAAAACCTGGAGCTGACGGACCAGACTCTTCAGTCAACGAGCATCCGGTTAAGCCGGTATTTTTTTAGAAAATTTTCTGACCAGTCCGAGCGGAAAAAAGTTTCCATTTTTTGCTGATATTCAAAAAGTTGATGAAAAATGGAGCATTTTTTCTTTCTTTTTTGCTGCTCAGACTGGTACTTTAAATCTTTTTAGAACTGGTGTTTTGACTGTCCGGATGGAGAACCTGGAATGCCTGGAAAACCAGGGCCCAAAGGGCCATCCGGGAATGCTGGAGAGCCCGGAAGACCAGGAGAGTCTGCATCTCGAGGTCCACCTGGAACAGCAGGAGTCATCGGACCACCTGGCGATTCTGGTATTTTCTCAGAACAGAAATTTTTTAAAATTATTTTTAGGTCTTCCTGGTTTGCCGGGTAATCCTGGAGCTCCTGGTGAATTGGTAAATGCCCCGGGTCCGGTTGGTCCGCCTGGTAAGCCGGGATCAGTTGGTCCACCTGGTTTGGATGGTCAAGAAGGAATGCCTGGAAAATCAGGTTAGTCTCGAAAAGTTGATGGCATCCAATTAAACTCTTTTAGGAGACGATGGCATGCCCGGCGAATTGGGCGATAAAGGCAAAACTGGAAGTCCTGGAAAACCTGTGAGAGTTTTAATTGGTTGTTTTATAATTTGGGGTTATTTAGGGCAATCCTGGAAGGTCTGGACTTATTGGACACCCAGGAAATGTAGGATCTTGCGACCATTGTGCGCCACCAAGAACAGCCCCAGGATATTAGGACATATATATTATTTGATCAATTTTTACGTGACAATAAAATTTATTATTTTTGACCAGTCCACTCGGAAAATTCATAAAAAATGGAGCATTTTTCATTTTTACGGCGTGTTCTAAATCGTTGTTTTTGAGATAATTGCGTTTGAAATTGTTCATGTTTTCGTTGTAATATATAAGCTTTTTTGAATTCTTTGCGGAAAAAACAATTTTTGCATCGATTTTTTAAATTTTCATAACATGAACATTGTAGTAATTGCTTATAGCTAAATGAGACAAACAAAATGACACCAAAATTATTCAATTTGAACATTGTTTTGGGTTATTGAAACGAAAACATGAA
>JAQGCP010001549.1:0-12145 GCA_034699885.1 Acrobeloides thornei | reverse complement strand
TTAAGGTAACCTTTGAACACCCAAGAAAGTGTGTGTCTTAAAAAAACCGTGATGGAAGCTTTTTTTGGATATTTGGCCAAGTATAAAATTATGTGAATGCCTGGGGTGAGGGTGGTCTTGACATAAAATGAAGCCCCAATCCCCAGCTACAAAATGCAAAAGACCGTTTGCCAAAATCTTTTCTTACTAAAAATTGATAACACTTTTTCTCGGATATCCTAGATTTCGAGTAGGACCGGATAGCCGAACTTCAAACCGAAGAAACTATTTTTTTGTCTCCTTCAATTTTTTTGATTTTTTGCATAAACGTTCCTCATATATAGAGCTATCTTTATGGAAAGTTTCGTGTTGAGCGCTGAACGTTTAAGGGTACTTTGGGTACTTTGACTCCACGAGAGGGGGTCAATTTTTGGGGTATTTTTGGATATTTGGCTAAGTAAAAAATTATGTGAATGTCTGGGGTCAGGGTGGTCTTGGCATAAAATGAAGCCCCAATCCCCAGCTACAAAATTCAAAAGACCGTTTCCCGAAAGCTAACAGACCTATCGACTTAGAGCCGCTCCAAGTTTGGTCGAAAAATGGCCGTTTCAACCAACTTCAAGGGGCCATAGCACCATGGGGAGAGGTCGCCGGGTCGGGAGCCCAGAACTAAAGTTGCATAACTCGGTGAGTTCTATCAGAATATCCATCTCAATTTTCGCTCAGCGATTAAAAATTTTTTGTGACATGCCCTTTGTCTCAAAGCTCGATTCTATCGCGGAACCTGTTTTAATGATTTCATACGAAGTAGTCGCTTTAAGGACTTCGTACGAAGTAGTCGTTTTTCATGAATTTGTACGAAAAAACATATGGGGGCAGCCTTATGATTTTTCCAAAAATTTTGGGAATTTTTCAAAAAAAATTATAAGGGGTCCCTTATGTTCATATTTTGCACCACTTCGTATTTTGGGGGTCTAGGGTCACAGGGGGTTTTTCATGTATGCAGGAAAGAGTTTTTTCGTGTCGAAAATGTCAAATTTGGATTCCCCGCACGTTTTTACCCCTAGAGAGGTCATTTCCAGAAAAAAATTGAAAATTTTTTCACGTGGGTGGTAGCTAGTAAATTTATATATTGTTTAGTCGCTTCTAAATTTGAAGTAAGATAAAAAGGGTGCGGATTAGATGAATAATGAATAAAAAGGATATTACCTTCGCATTGTTCTTTATTTATATTAAGTTCGGATAATGTGAGTAGGTTCTTTGATGAAATATTTCATTTCCCTCAAATGGAATTAAGTCTGTCTAGTTATAAATAGCTGTAGTAAATTCAAAAAAACTGTGTGGAGTTTGTCGTGATTTTGTTTAAAAATTTTTTCTAGCTTTGTACAAAAATAGGAAGCGTGAAAACTCTTTCAGGGAAGAGTTTTCACTTTTCGGGAATACGCACAATCGATTCCCCGCATAAACTTACCCCCAGATCGATGCTTTCCAAGCGAAAATAGAAATTTGTTCGATTTTCGTGTTAATATACAGAATCCATTCTCTAAATCAAGGTCAAGAAAGCGTTTTCACGCTTCGGAAATACGCGCAATCGACTCCCCACATAACATTACCCCTGGCCTTCTAGAAAAAATTTTCATGTCCAAAAATCATGGTAAAATTCCGCGAATTTTTCGAACAACCCAATAGAAACTGAGTTGTTGTGTTTCTGATTTTTTAAGATATTTTTAGCCAGCAGCATGATGTTCAACTCAATTCTATCCTTAGTCATTCTTTTCATAGTCTATGACCACACAAATGGTATTATCTATGAGCATCATATGATTTCTCGACAACAACTGATTAATCGCTGCTTCCAGCGCTATATTCATATGGTCCAAGATCAATGCACTTATCCGGAGCAACAATGGCCATGTTTGAATGGAACACGTCTTGTTAATGGTAATTTTTAGTAAATTATATTCAAAAATTGCATTTTTGCAACTTTTCGCTTTAATCCACAATACGCCTTCCCTGAATCAGGGAAGCGTTTTTTCATTTCGAAAATGTCAAATTCGGATTCCCCGCATGTTTTTACCCCTAGAAGGGTTATTTCGAAAAATTTTTCACGTGGTGCTCCCCCTCCCTATTGTGTAGTAGCTCCGCATTTTTTAATGTCTAAAAATTTGGGCACAATTGGACAGTCATATCAATATTCTACTTAAAAGTTAGAGCTTTACTTCTATTCCCATGAATGTTGTAATCGATATCTTTTATAAATTTTATTTTGATAGAGAATGGATTTTTAGGAGAAGTATACCAACCATATAAACTAGAAACCATAGCCCTCCGATGTTGCTTGTTGCGCTGCTCGGAATATGATGTGATCACAAACTATTGTTGCTCGACGCGAGACTGTATGAAGCAATGCTACAACTTGGATATCCCTGACACCAACAAGAATTTTTATTTCTTCGGCAAGAAATAGAAGAAAATCGAAATTCTTGTTTTCATTGTTTGTGGTTGTTTGTTTCGGTAGTATGATAGATTTTGGTGTTTGTTAATAAATTACTTTTCAAATTGACATAGATTAGGTTATATGATTTGATCACAAGTTATAAACTCCTTCAGTAGCGCATCTAGGGGGGGGGTGACGGTAGTGATGTTCATAGCGCATCCAGGGGAAGGGGTGACGGTAATGATGTTCATAGCACATTACCCTCGCTCAGAAGCGCCGCTTGGAGTGCTTGAGAGCGCCTTTATGAGCGCCACTCGAATGCCCGAGAGCGCCATTCGGAGTGCTCGGGAGCGACTTTATGAGTGCCGCTCGTGTAATGCTCGGAAGCGTCTTCATGAGCACCGCTTGGTTGCCCGAGAGCGCCACTCGTAGTGCTCGAGAGCGCCTTCATGAGCGCCGCTCGGAGCGCGCAGACGCTCCAGTTTATATTAGAAAATTTGTGTTATGTAAAAATGGTTATCAGTGCACACAGATTTAGATTTAAAAAATGTGATGCAGTACTTAGGCAACTCACAATTGTTGACATTTTATTATATAAATATCTAACTACAAACATGGATGAAAATAAACAATCATATGAGCAGAAGACAAAATTTAACTGAATTTTCGTGTTAATTAAACTAGGTCGACAGTAGTAGCGTATCTTGGATGGGGAAGGGGGTAGAGGAACGATAAACAAAGACTTAGCTAGAGGGAGAACACCGGGGAACCGGTGCCCCCATTCGGACCGAAAGCCCGAAAAAATCCTAATCGCACAGTTTTGCGATTCTAAATTTGATCATGGACACACTACTGGTCGACACTAACATGGACAAAATAATAAGCAACAACTAACAAATAAATAAATAAAGGACTTCGTAAGACCATGTAAGTCGTTGAAATCGCGAAATGCAACGCCATGTAAGAGCAAAAATTCTCTTACATGTAATCCGGTGACAACGAAAAATCAGATGATGTACACCCAAATTTTTCAGTTGTCCCGTAACTTTTTGCCTCCACCTCTCCTATAACATATAACATGGATCTAATTTTTTGATCATGGTAGTATAAACCTCGTTGTAACACCTGTATTATGTGTTATAACAAGATTTTTTTCTCGAAAAAACCGTTGTAACGCTTTTTTGTTGCTCTTACATGGTCTTACAGAGAGTCCCTAAATGGTGTAAGACACACCTACATACATAAATGAATAGATCATTTTTTTTAAACCAACATTGAGGAGTATAAACACAAGTTAAACGTTTGTGGAATTCGAGGGTGTGTTGACATCTGGCTTTTCTACAGGTATCTCTTCAGCTCCCGACATAGGTTCGTCGGCTAGATGAACATCTCGGCAAATTCCTCGAATAGCCACTTGATGCGGCGGGCAACTGTTTTCGCACCGTTTTACAACACGACCGTTGACGATGCGTTGAACTTGAACCTGGTAGCTGGGGCATCCATCTAAATTACAGGGGGGTAACTTTATGCGGTAAACTTTGCAGTAGCATCTTCGAAAAAAATTTTTTTTTGAATTTTTGCAAAAATGACTTTTCTAGGGGTAATTTTATGCGAAAAATCGATTGCACGCATCCCCGAAACTTGAAAATGTAATTCTCAACTAAAAGGCTAGTTTACAACTAATAAAAATTGTTTACTTCCTGTAACTTTGCCTGTAACATCATCTTTCCGTTGACTTAGCTTATGCATGGGGTTGTTTCCGTAACGTTTTCCAAAAGTCCTAGCCCGAGATGCAGCCACATTCGAATTCGTGCAGCATTGATAGTTTCCATTTTTGGTGTTCTTCACACACGAGTATCCGGTTGGACAAGAGCTTTGCCCGACGTTGCTGCATTGAACTGGTGTTCCAGTCGAGGGAAAAAGAAGTGCCGTGCCATGTGGACAGCCGTGTGCATTTGCTGCCGGGACTTTTGGTTGGGTGCCTCTGTTTTTATTGTTACCACCAGTAGTGGAGCAACAATAATAATTTTTGGACTTCTTCGAAAATGTGCACTTGTAGCCAGTTGGGCAAGTGGAAGATGTACACGTTTGAGGTGCACCATTGACTAGATACGCCATTCCTTGGTCACAGACTTCGCTTGAAGATCCACTTGGGGGTTTGGGATAGCTTCCATGGGTTCCGCCTGGTCTTCTTGGTGGGCTGACTATTGAGCTCGCTTTTCCACAGCAGATATTCCGTTGGTGTTTCGGACTGAATTGACACGAGTAGCCTTTCGGGCAGTTGCTCTTGCTTGGAGAACAGAAACGGACTTTCTTCGTGCTCGGCTCCAAGAATGGCGATTGTCCTTTGATCGGGCAATAGCCAGTGGTATCTGGTGTAGTGGCTGGTGGTTTGCCAGTTGGTCGACTCTTTTCCGCTGGTGCTGGTTTATTGATGCAGACCCCACTCACGGCATATTGTCCGGCTGGGCATTGACAGATTCCACCATCACAGAAAGCACCGCCCTGGCATTGGCCATCAGCTGTACACGCTTCTGCGACTTTGGCCTTCTTCAAACATTCGCCATTTACGAGGACTTCATTCGCGGGGCATTCTAAAAGCTCTTTTATAGTCGACGTCGGAAATCAAAATTTCAAAATTTTGATCATAATTTACAAAAAGTAAGTTACAACCATATGAACAAAATGATATATTCGGAAAGATCATGAAAAATGGAGCATTTTTTGTTTTTATGGCATGCTCTGAATCGTTGTAGTTTTCGAGATAATTGCGTTTGAATTTGTTACAAGCTCTTCGTTGTAATACACAAACTTTTTTTAATTGTGTATTACAACGAAGAACTTGTAACAAATTCAAACGCAAAAACTACAACGATTCAGATCATGTCGTAAAAACAAAAAATGCTCCATTTTTCATGATCTTTCCGAATATATCATTTTTCATATGATTATAACTTATTGGGCTCGGGACCCGGCTCTAGGACTTCCACAACAAAAAACCCCCATGAGTCCCAGGTCTCAGGGGTCCTTGAACCCGGGTTCGGACCTGGAACCTATGGGTCTCTAAGACCAGGGACCCCTGGGGTTCCAGAACCTGCAAGAAAAATCGGATATACCTATGAATATAAACTACTGTAAAGTTTATACTCTAGGGTATAGAAGTGATCAGAAGCGCCTCTCAGAAGCTTCTCAGGGGCTTTTGACGCTGAGGTGCTCGATTTCCAGTTAAAGTTATTAAAGTTCAGTATCATTTTCGAAAGAAGAAAATAGAAAAATAAAGTCTATATTTTTTCCTATGTGAACTTAGTTTAACGCTACGTGTGATTATAACACGAGTATATATACTACGTGTGATTATAAAAATGTTTTTAATTAAAACAACAAAGAATTCTCTAAATTTGGAATAAATTTTCAGGGAAAAATTTTTCATGATAGTTTATGAGAAACACAGAATCGGATTAACCAGGAACTTTTCAAAAACGGAAAAGCGGAAAATCAGCAATGCCAATGGGGACTTTGATTTGTTTTTTACGGATTGGTAAATTTATTCATAGGCAGTGTGGTACTTGCGGATGGACTTTTGCGGACGAAACATTTGTGGACGGACTTTTGCGGATTTATTTTACGTTTTTTAAAAAAGCCTCTGGTTCTTTTTAAAAAACTTAAAATAAATCCGCAAATGTCACATCTGCAAATGTCCCGTCCGCAAATGTCTGTCCGCAAATGTCCGTCCGCAAATGTCCGTCCGCAAATGTCCGTCCGCAAGTATCACACCCGCCATCCATAAACAATTATAATAATACAAACAAAAATTTTAAGACCAGAATTTATGCAATATCTTGAAATGTGTATCTGGGTTATTGTTTATAACAAGAAGGTCTCCGACGACATTCTTAAGTTGATTTGGTGTTGGCTCCACTTTCCTTGATTTAAAATTTATGAATTTTAAAATCATCATTCTGGTATGCTTGTCTTTTTTAAAATAAATGAAATAGAATAGTGGCACATATAAATTCGTCAGCTAAAACACCCCTTTCTACACTCAAATCCGAAAAATAACACAGGGAATCGATTCGGTGGGTCTGGGGTCGATTGTTGTACTTGATTAGTGGCAAGCTAAAGAGCTTAATCACTTTTTTGACGAGTGATAAGTGACAAACTTGTCAGTCTTTTAGTGAACTCGTCACTTGTCAAGTACCCACTTGTCAACTTTTTCATTCATTTTTGCTCACTTGTCATTTATCACAATCACTTATCACTAATCAAGTACAACAATCGACCCCTGGAATCGACCTAAATAACAACGGGAACCTGAGTGTTTCTGAGATGACTTCGATCCATCGAATCGATTCCTTTTATTATTTTTCGGATTTGAGTGCAACAAGGGGACACATAGAGTATTTCTTATTTTAGGGGTATAGTGGGTCTTCATGCTCAATTGGGAGAGTGATAGAGCAATTTAGAATATGAGCCGGTTTTTGGGACATATATTTTTAAAAGCATACCACAGAATAAATCGGGTAATAAAGTGAATTTTTAAAATCAATGATCCCTGAAACACTAGAGATGATTGTTGAAGTATTGTCAATAATACATCCTAATATAATTATTGGTGTAATAATTTGCAGAAAACGTAAATTCTCTGTTATCTTAATATGTTTTTATCCTTTGGATGTTATATGAAAATTACTTGATATCTGTGTGACAGGCGAATTTTATCTTCTGATTTAAGCCTTCTCAATTTTTTATTGGCCCATGATAATAAGTATATAAACATGTAACATATAAAGCCAATAGAAAGATAGATCACTATTCCAGCAATCATATCCATTCGGACTAAAAAGTATATTACTATGTATTATAAAAAATACTTACAAAAAATAAAAAAGAAAGGTAATAAACATCCAGTTAACTAAAAATATATAGGAATATTTTTTAATAAAAAAATTTACTCCAAGCAATTGTAAAATAATTCCCAATGCAAGAGGTGCATTAGTTTCATAAACTTTGTAGAATATTGTCGCGGCAGCTCGTTCCAAAATAATAGCCAAAAAAGTCGTTTTCCATACACCTGGACCTGTTATTAGAACAAAATCACAGAACAAAAATATACTTCCATACTGGCGATCACTAGTATGAGTAAGAATCAAAACGGTGTATATGAAATTGCCAAAGCCTGTCACGAAGAAAATTAGATATAAGTTTGATGTGATCAATCTAAAATTGAATATTTTTTAAATATTGAATTGATTGTACCGAAGATTTCTGTGGTAACTTCGCTTTAAGCATAAATTATAGAAAAATATAGGGGTTAACACCGTGTTTATATAGCCTATAGCTCCATTTAGAATCCAAAATATTAGACTACTAATTGGAATACCGTTCGCAAAAAGATCTTCAAAATACACATTTCCTGTGCCATTTGCATCGCGCATTTTCTTACAACTGTAAAAATCTTTACATAGTTAGAAATTTATAAACTTTTTTAAAATTCATCGCCTTATAATTTTGTACAGTGTCAAGAAAGTTATCCACCCCTCCTCATATCGATTTTTCTACGGCACTGCCCCCAATAGATCAAAAAAGTTATCCACCTAATACTTGAATCATAGTTTACCAGTAGAGGGGATACACCGGTCCCTCAAGATGGATGGATGAATGGCCTTTCAGGGGGTACAAGGGGTACATGATAAAAAAATTAATGCATTTAAAGAAAAATTTTATGTTGTTAACTTATATTTATGTATAGGCTTGTCAACACTCAAAATAACGCCGGGAAAAGCAAAAAAGTGCAAATTTTTTGAATTAGAGAGGGGTGGGGGGGGGGGGGTACACGAACCCTTGTGATGGATGGATGAATGACTATAAAGACAGAAGGCCCGAGGATGAGTGGTGAGGGTGGTACTGTACCCCTCCCTCCTTGGTAAACTATGATTTGGATATCTATTTTGAGATTTCAATCTATAAATAAAGAGAATGTCGGATGAAAATTTATTTTGGGCATTATTGAATAGGTACAAATGGTTGGGAAACTAATAAATTCTTTCTCAATATCATTTTTGTACGCGACGTTTTAAACCTCAAAAAATCTCACTAAGCAACAGGACTACAATATCTTTTATAAACGCTATTATTTGGCTCGAAAAATCACGTTTGCCTACAAGCATATAATGTTGCTAAAAAACCATGGCAATTAATGCATATGAATTATTTTAATATAGTCTTTAATTAGATTCTAAGTAATTTTCTATGATGTGAATCTCTAGTGTTAAAAATAGTTATAAAAGGAAATAATAGAGGTAGACCGAATATAAATTGGAGTAATAATTGGTTAGAGACTTTATTAGACGTAAATCGTCGGATTTACGTCTTTTTCAAGAATATCTTAAGGCCTGTTTATGAGACTTGTATATCCCAAACATCACATTTTGGGCTTGAAACATGGTTTAGACACTCGAGAGCGTCCACCTGATGCATTAAAAAGTTAGTAAAATATCTAGATTAAACAATGGTATAACTTGGTACTTAATAACTTGGCTCAGATAGATATCAAAAAAATGTAAAATTGTCCATTTTCACAATAAATAAAAAAGGGCCATTTTTATTTCAGAGTGATTTTTACAAACTTTTCCGATGGGATTTTTAATTCCGATTTTGTTCAGAATATAGAGAAAACATTTTTCTACATTTGTTACAAAGAATTTACAATTTTACTACATTAAACGTGTAATGTCTGTTTGCTTGTGTGTCTGTCAAGATGTTTTATTACTTAACAATGAATTTTATCACTTAACCATGAATAACATAGCATGATGAGAATAAAATTTCGAGGGCGCATGGCACTTCATTTTGCAAAATTCAAAGATTAAAAATGAAAAAAAAACGAAATTCACTCTGCTGCAAAAATTGACTTGAAGGGTTGGAGGAGGGTCGATGGACCTCTCAAAAAAGTTGCCAGTGCGCCATGTGTGAAGAACTATTTGGCTTGATGAAAAATGGCATATATATTTTTATTGTTTGATAAAATAGTTTTTACGCAAAACTGAATTCAATATTATTTATCTTTAACATTCTCTGTAAACTGACCCAAAAAATTGCCTTCTGGATCAAAATTCGCCACCACAATATAAGCCCCATCTTTACATTTTGCTAATCCAATTCCTAGTTTCTTACTTGCCTTCCAAACAAGCTAAATTTTTTTAAATTTTTAGATTTTTAGGAAAATTTTAAAAAAATTCATTTTAAAATCTTACTTGTGAAAAGTGCAACGCTTCATCGTTATTATCCGGTTGGTTAAAGTTATATAGTGAGTATTCGTCATACCACATTTTGGCTGCTTTATGATCTAAAAAAGTAGTAAAAAAATTTTAAAAATTGTAAAATTACGAAGTGGATCAGATGCCATGGCAATATTTTCACCGTATTTGTTATTAGATCTGTGTTCAAAACTGCCGGATTTGGCTAAATTTTCTGACCATTCTTGAGCATATCTGAAAATTTTTTTAAAAAAGAGCAGAAATAGGGATAGATTCCTTCTATAATCCTCATATATAAAGCGCTTGTTTCGTTAATTCGTATGTACAGGCGATCTTTTTATTGTGAACTACCAATCTATACCACGATGTAGAGGGTGGTGAGAGGAACAAAATGAGGGGTCGATCATGGGTCCACCCCCTACGGTTAATTTTTTACAGGAGGTACCCCCTTTTTATTAAGGATTGAGGGAAAAACAAAGTACTGTTTTTTTCAACGGAAAAATACGCTAATTTCAATTAAAACATGGTTTTCGGCTATGGAAAATTCAATGATGACATTTATAATTTATGCACGACCACGAAGGGATGCCATGCACATCCACGACGACACTAAGACCGAGCGCCGATAGGCGTTCGGTCTCGGCACCTCCTATATAAGAGGTGATATTTAATTTAAGCCTAAGCCACTCATTTCCCAACACCGTCCATTTCTTCAAATCATTTCTCAACTTTTGACGAGGCATAAAATTGTTTATGCATATCATATTTTTAGTGTCAGTTTTCATTTCTTGACAGCCTCTGCATAGCCTCCCTGATTTATAAAATAATAAAACTTACGCATTTAATGTTTTGTCTAAAACCAGTGGTGGTGAACCATGTTGTTTTCGATAAGAGTTGATTTTTTCGAGCTGCTAAAAAATAATCAAATTTTTATAATTGTACTGAATCTTCCGCTGGGGGATTCAGAGCTGTAAAAAATCTATGATGAATTTTATGAGAGTTCTCCTTTAACAACATTTTTAAATTGCTCAAAAAATTTTTTTGACCCTTGTGGGATCGAACTCTCAACCATCTGAGTATAAAGTAAGACTCTTACCACTGCACTATAGTCCGTTTCAGCGGTCGTGTAAGAAAAGTTTGATACAGTGTAGCAAAGTGGTAAGGCTCTCGCTTTGCACTCTGAAGGTCGAGCGTTCGCTCGAGTCAAATTCTTTTCTACTCATTCATCAAAGCGAGAGCCTTACCACTTTGCTACGCTGTATCAAACTTTTTCCCCGACCGCTGAAACAGACTATATATATAGGTGATGAAATTTTACTACCAAGAAATACCTTATATAAAAATTGTACCTCTTGCCGAAAACTATCTAGTTCATTTGACTCTTTAGATCCAAAGAAAAAAGACATAATTGTTGGATCAAAATTACAAAAAAATTCAATTTTTAAGAGCAAAATTCAAAAATAAGCATCAAAATTTCAAAATGAAGTGCTCAATTATCCTCCCGATTTTATTCTTCCCTTCCTTGTTTGTTTTATTATGCTTCATGCGCTTTTTGGTAATGGAATTATTCACAAAAAGCAATATTTTTTATATGGAACAATTGAAAATTCTAAACGGTTACATGAAGGACATGAATCAAAATATTTTATTACATAAAGTTTTTAACAAACCCTTTGAATCAAGTAACCCTGAATGTACACAATACTCCTTTACACAACAGAATGGAGCGGCATATGAACCAAGCTCACCTTATATCAAACTTCGTGATGTTAGTTATACTGGATACGCTAACATTAAAAATCCAGTCTATACTAGCCCGGTTGGACCATAAACGAGAGCATAAACGGCGATTTTTTAATATTTTTTAAGCCTTTATTATTTTAAGGGAGTATAAATTATGGACTATTTCATGAAAAAATTTTATTCTAACTGATCATTTTTTAGGGGTAATTCTATGCAAAGAATCGATTGTGCGCGCTCCCGAAACGTGAAAAAAATCGTCTTGACCATGTTTCTGGGAAAATTTTTTTGTTGCTTATATAGACAATAGTCGAAAAATTTATTTCCTCGAATTTTTGTAAAAAAGACCCTTATAAGGGTAATTTTTATACGAGGAATCTATTGCGCGCTCTCTCGAAGCGTAAAAAAACCATCCTGACTCGGTTTCGAACGAAGGATATCTCGTTGTCCCCCCTTTCCCAGTGATTGTGAGTGATTGGGGTAATTTTATGCGATGATCTCCATCTAACACACAAAATTTTTCCAGAAACATGGTCAAGACGTTTTTTTCACGCTTCTGGAGTGCGCACAATCGATACTCCGCATAGAATTACTCCTAAAAATGATCATTTTAGAAAATTTTTTTCATGAAATAGAGGATGCGAGATGAAACTGCGACACTTGATTTTTTTGCGTTTTAATAACATTTTTTCAACAAATTTATTTAGAATACAACAAATAACAATTACAACAA
>JAQGCP010001548.1:0-12146 GCA_034699885.1 Acrobeloides thornei | reverse complement strand
TCATAAGGAGTCGTTTTTAAGAAAATTTAAGAAAAAATCTTGAATTTGAAAATTGACAAGTTGTGAGGGTCCCTTGTCAGCTATTTAGACCATGAACTACCTAATATTAAATGCAGCGCCGTTTCGAGACACTGCTCGTAGGTGCTTTATACCATAAGTGTTGTTGTAATTGAGTTTTGTGTTGCTATGGCTAGTTTTATTAAATAAACATTTCTTTCGCCAAATGACATCATAAGGTTTTTTGTTATGAATCAAAGAAAGAAATTTTTCTTGAAAATTAGCTAATCTTAATATTGTTTTAAGAAAAGATGTTCATGTTAGTTATAATTATTTTTCATACCAATTTATTAAACAATGAAAAAATTTCAAAAATTATGTAAACATAATGTTATGACTCAGGATTTGCCATAAATGAAAACTAGGAATTTGCATTGTTTGACAACATCATAATAGCTAGTGGTTTAATTATGGGGGATGGGGAGGAGAAATATGGGGGAATCATTGCCCCCATCCGCTCCGAAGTGCCGGAAATTTCTCCTTTGTCTATCTTATCTTTTTGCGGGATAGGAAAAATACGGTCTTTTGGAAAAATACGACCATGATCAAAAATCATAATGGTCCTCGATTATGAATTTTCACCAAAAATGACCAAATTTTCCCCTTTTTAGGAGGTATCTCACTTCACCCACTGTACAGTTCACCCACCAAGGACACTTCACTCACTAGAAACTTCATCCACCATGGTCAGATTATCCACCATGGACACTTCATCTACCATAAACACTTCATCCATTGGACACTTCACCCACCGGACAGTTCATCCACCATAGACACTTCACACACTTTTTACAAAAAAAGATATCATGATCACAAAATAGGATGCACATTTTGGTTGAACACTTTTTGCAAGCGCTTATCGAATGAGTAAGTTCGAAATTTTTGGTTGTTTATATGTGGCTTTTACATACACAACTATTGTGTGGATGAAGTGCTTATGGTGGGTGAAGTGTCCATGATGGGTGAGGTGTCTATGGTGAATGAACTGTCCAGTAGGTGAAGTATCTATGGGGAGCAAAGTGTCCAGTGGGTGAAGTGTCCATGGTGGGTGAAGTGTCTATGGTGGATGAACTGTCCAGTAGATGAAGTGTCTATGGTGGGTGAAGTATCTATGGGGAGCAAACTGTCCGGTGGGTGAAGTGTTCACCAACCTAAGACAATTCACCTATGGTGAGTGAATTGTCCTTGGTTGGTGAAATGTCCAATGGGTAAAGTGAGATATCGCCCTTTTTTAACTAAAAAATGTCCAAAATTTTACATTTTTTCTTCAAAATTCATTTGCCAAAAATATTCATTTTCTGAGCATTTTCAGCTTAAAGAGCAAGTTTTTTCAAAATAAATTTTTCTTGAGAAACAACATATAGATCTTATGATTTCCATAAAAAATTTTTAAAAAAACATAAACTTTATAATTTTGACCTCTCTCGAAATTGAATACTAGCGCCGCCTATGCGGATCGAACCCTTGAACGTTTGAATGTAAAATGAGTCGCTTGATCATGAATTTTTCACTTTTTGCAAAAAATACCATATACTTTAAAGGCTTTTATATATTTTCAAATTTTTTCATACAAATACAACTCAATCCACAATTTTTATTCATCCACATGGGGTTCTTTTTACATTCTCCCATAGATTTCCAAAATTCACACAATGTATGATAATTTACACAATCTGAAAAAAAATAAAACATAAATATAAAAAGTTAATGTCTCTGTCCGTGTGTCACAGCGAGATCTCAGGAATGGTAAATCGGATTGACATGTAGTCTTTTTTAAAAGTTAGTAGCTAGGGTGTAGGGGTGCAGGAAACCAAAATAAATTGGGGTACCCTATAAAAAAATTTTTAAATTCAATTTTTTAGGGCTTTTTACAAAGGGGTCGCCGTATATCCGTATATCGGCTATTTTAGCGTTTCCGGCGCTAATTTTTCTACTCTGGGGTTTTCGACTATGGGGAGCACGATGCCAACATTATTCTACATAGATGCGCGAAAGTGCGTCAAGGCTAGTACTTAACTTAAAAATTAAACAATTGCACATACTCTTTCCTGGATGTAATCTTCTTTTATTGATAAAAAATTCATTTACAATTCCACCACAAGAATTGCATGATCTTTGGCAGTTTAACTTCATCCAAGATGGATTTTCTTCACATTGCTTTCTATCGGCCCAAAATTTGCAATAAGGATGGTAGTTATAACATCGACGGTTATCGACCACTTTTTCAGTGGTTGATGAAATCTTGGTTATTTCCAGTCCGTTAATGTTCAAATTTGGAACATGAAAATCTTGCATTATTATTCTTTCCACTTCTGGAACTTTAAGATTTTCCCCAAAAGATTTTGGTGTTGTAATTTCTTGAGATTTTTTATAGTCTTGTAAATTCGAGTTCGTAGTTGTTTCAATAAAAAGTGTTGTTGTTTGTTGATCTGTAGCATTTTGGATAGGTATATGCTCTTCAAAATTTATATAAATTGTAGAGGTGTTTAAAAATTTATTTCGAATACCTTTGAAATTGGGCTTTTCGATTGTTTTAATTGGGTGCTTTTCTTGTTTGACACCATATTTTTTGTACAATCGTCCTCGTTTAAAATGGGCCTAAAAATAGAAAAGATGAGCGTAGATTTGGCAAAAATTTGAGGAAATTGCGAAAAATTTTAAACCCCAGATTATAAAGCATAAGTTACCAAGGGGGGGAGGTACAGTACCCCCTCACCACTCATCCTCGGACCTTCCGCCTTTATAGTCATTCATCCATCCATCATGAGGGTTTGTCTACCTTCCCCTTCAATTCATTCATCAAATAAATTCTTGAAAATTTTATCATGTACCCCCCTTGTACCCCCTGAAAGGCCATTCATCCATCCATCCTGAGGGTCCGGTGTATCCCTCCTACTGGTAAACTATGGTTTCGAGCAAAGTTCATATAGCTTGAAAATGATAAATATGCAATACTTGTTCGTTTTCTGATAAACATAAGAGAAACGAACTGTGTATATAAATTCTGAAAAAAGAAATTGTTTTTCAATTTTTCAATAAAATTTCCAAGAGAACTTTTAAATTTTATCGATAAAAATTTTTTTAATGGAATATTTTAAATCCAAGATTATCATAATATGCAGGGACACCACTATCAATTCGTTCTTGGATTTTCTTGGCAGTAGAACGAAAAACAATTGTCATAATAATAAGCTGTATGATTTCTGCCAAACTGAAGGCAGCTAGGCCCCATAAAATGGAATGATCATCTAAAAATTGGCAAGGATTTAACTCAAAATTTTTTATATACTAGCTCAATTCAACTCGAAAACAGCGTAGAAATATTCCTCATAATCAAGAATGTGGGAAAACTATCCGGATTGAAATTTCCACAAATATTAAAATCGGATAAAAACTCGAACCTTCAAACTTTGTCGCCTCCCTATAGGACCTATCTTTGGGATCTCAAGAAAGTGTATCTTAAAGGGGGGGGGTAACAATCGGAGGCCGTTCTCCAAAAAAAATTTTTGACATTCCTAGAAGTAATTTTATGCGAGAAATCGATTCCGCGCATTTCCGAAGCATGAAAACGTTTTCTTGGCTCTGATTCAAGGAATGTGGTGGGTGTATTGAAGCGAAAATCAAACATTTTCGGATTTTTATGAGCAAATAGTCGATTCTTCGGTTTTTCTAGAAAGGAAGCATGTACAGTCCCTGAAACATGGTCAAGAAAGCGCTTTCAATGTTCGGGAGTGCGCGCAATCGATTCCCCGCCTAAAAAAACCTAAGAATCGACAGTTTCTCATAAAAATCCGAAAATGTTTGATTTTCGCTTCAATACACACATCCCATTCCCTGAATCAGGGTCCAGGAAGCGTTTTATTTTATGCTTTAGGAATGTGTGATATCGATTTCTTGCATAAAATTACTCCTAAGTATGTATTTTTTACAAAAATTTTCAAAAAATTTTTTTATGAAGAACGGGCTTCGATTGTTACCCCCTTTAATATTTTTTGTTGATAAAAATATAAACCTGCTAATTTCCAACTAGTTTCGCTTGCACAAGCATAATATATAATCAAACCGAGCATGGCACCTTGTAAAAATGCTGTTATGAGCTTAAAATTATTATATAAGGCATAAAAATCAAATTTTTTGGGGGAAAATTTTCAATTCTTCGAGGAACTGGGGCGGTCTCCCTGCCCCTCTTGGCCATGCCTTTTTTCATTATCTAACAACACACTTACAAAATAAATATACAAAGCTAGTAAAGAAGCCGTGTTTGTTAATTTGAAAAAATAAAAAATAAATAAAAATATCGAAATCGGCCACATTATACCAGGCATTACATTTATCCATTTTCTTAAACTTGTAACATTTATAAAAATATGATAGCCTAATTGTAGTAGCGTATTCAAAATACTCGACCATAAAATTATTCTCTAAAAAACAAACAGTTGAATTTTAACGGATGTCTTTATGCCAGAGTCCGAAAATGCGATGTGTCCCGGATTAATGGACCAGGGGTCTAGGGTTCCATGGGTCCAGGACCTGTGGCATAGGTGGAGGGGGTACCCGTGGTACATAACCTCAGCAGACCAAAAATCCAAAAAATCATAAGGGATCCTTATGATTGAATGATACCCTCCTCTAGTAAACTATCTCTACACCACTGACTAGTTAAATATGGGCAATAGGTGAGTTACAGTAACGCCTGCAGGGCATCATCCCTGTACTACTAGATCTGCACTGGGTGGAGAACTATTGCGCCCTTACATATGTACAACGACACTTGCAAACCCGACTTTTGAGCATTCGATTTTTGCGCCTCGACATTTGCGCTTTACAATTGCGCAACAAAATTGCACCTCGACATTTGTGCCCCTACATATGAGCACTAATAATTGCGCCCCGATATTTGCGCTCTACAATTGCGCAACAACATTTGCATCTCGACATTTGCGCTTCTACATATGTGCACTAATAATTGCGCCCCGATATTTGAGCACCCGACATACACATTTGCACACCTCAATTATTAGCGTCACACGGAAGACCAAAGTTGGCAAAAAATGGGAACTTCAAAAGCTTATAACTTTTTATCCCATAAGTCAATTTTCATGGTCGACCACTCAAAATGTTCCTCACAACTTCTAGAACAACACTACGTGCTCTATTTTTAGTTTAAGTTTAAAAAAAATTAAATTTTCCTTTAAAAAGCGCTGAAAAATGCCATTTTTTAACATCTGAAAAAAACGAAAGTCTGTATTTTCGAAGCACACAATTTTTTCGCGAATTCGTGCATAATTGTGCATTTTGAGCAATAAGAACACGATTTAGAGTGGTTTGGAAAATTATCCCATTTTTTGCCAACTTTGGTCTGCCGTGCGTCATATATAGGGACGCAAATGTCGCTGCACATTTATAGAGCGCAAATGTGAAAGTGCAAATGTCAGGTGCGCATATGTGTGGACGCAAAAGTCCCCCACCCAACTAAAATAGGTCTTGATCAGTTGGGTCATGTGGATCCATGTGACTCAATATCTCAAGCCATTTGGATTCAGGACTCATAACATTTCGAACTCTGTTTTATACTTGCCCTGAAACTTGTGTGTGCCAAAGCTTCTTTAGTAGCAAATTCATACCAAGATTGTTGTGTCATAAAAATAGAATTAAATAATACAAAAATATATACTAGACAATTATATTTTTATTAATTCTACTCACTCAATTGAAAAATTGAAAAAATAGTTAATGTAGCCAAAATCGAAAAAATGGGTGTGGTATTCTTAAATCCTACTTATTCTTTATAAGCTATGTAAACAATGAAGTCACTTGTTTGATAAATTTTTATATGACTTTTTTATTTTTACACATTGTGAACGAGCTCATATAAATTTATTTTTTAAAAATAACAATTTTTTGTTAAGGCATTTCTAACAAGAGAAAAAGTCAACACTAGGGGTGCACATGTTGCAGTAAGTGACAATCCTCACCGGCCAGAAAAATACAAATTTTGAGCATGAACATAAGTTGTTCATTGTGACAAAGGAGACAAAATTATCACTCCGGCACAAACTTGTTACCATTGTCCTAGAACAATTTATATTCGTGTTGGAAATTAGCATATTTCTGGTAGGGGGTCATTCACATATCACATGATCAAATTTTTAACATTTTTAGACCCCCATGATCAAACATGATCACGGGCTTACCAACCCAGATTTTCGAATCCTGATCCCTTTTTACGATCCCAATGAAAAAATTCCGATCCCTACGGCCCTAGTCAGGGGAAAAGATTTTTCAATGCGAAATCGATTTTCGCAAGAAAAACGCCCTATAGGGTTATTTAAAAAAAATTTTGAAAATTTTTTGAAAAATTTTTTTCGCTATTATTTGATTTTTTTGTAAAAATTTTTCACCACGATTTTAAATTTTTTTTCGTCCTTTGAAATAAACCATACTTGATCAAATCGTTAATTTGCCATGTGAAAAAATAAACTGATCTCCGGCAATTGTTTTCCGAAAACACGTCATAGCACATTCTTTTTTTCTCTGTCCACTAGGGAGGTCACTTGAAACTCACTCAAGTCTAAATGCAACTGCCGGCCAGCAAAAGAAAATGTTAAAATTAGAAGCAAAAACTCGCGTCATTGACTATTCCTTCGTAATAAACGGACGTCATTCTCCCTAAATTGTCAGAAAATGTTATGGCTAGCAACTTTTTAATGAATAGCTTAATGTTGTGATTCAGTTGTAAACATGCACAGATGAGGAAGAAGGTTGAATTGTTTTTGGCAGTCTTGATTTTTATAAAGTTAGAAGTTGAAGGATATTATCAAGTAGAGATTATTATATACAAAGTTGGTAGAAAATGGAATTTTGTGATTTTTCGGCCAAATTTTCTCCAAAAAATTTTTCTAAGATATCTCTATGTGGGGGTTTTCTATGCAAGGAATCGACGACGAGGCAACATTGAAAACTCATGAAAACGCTTCCCTGACCTCAGGACTTTAGCTAAGAGTCAGTGCCGTATCCAGAGGAGGAAGGGAATAACGGGGAGGGAGGGTAATTAGCCCCCCTAAAATTTTCAAAAGTTGAAAAAATCACTTTAAAAAAATTTTTTGTCCTTTTAAAATTTTTTTCCAAAAAGTTGAGAACAAAAAAAACGTCGCGCCGCGACTATTTTTACCTTATACTTATACGAGGGGTAAAGGGACAAAAAATTTTTACGATGGGAGGTCCATTTCTGGAAAATTGTTGGGAGTGTCAAAAAATTTGGAGCTACTTCGGCTCTTATACCCCGTTAAACATAGTCTAAAAATTATATTTTTCGAAATTTTTACAAAAATGACCCTATCATACGCGAGCAAGGGGGGGGAACCTCCCCCCCCCCAAACTCACTCACTCATCGAACCAAAATTACGGGGGACCCTCTCACTCGGCCGGATGAAGTCCGGTCAAGTTAGGGGGTCCCCTAATCCCTAACTCACTCGAGCGGACAAGAGCAGGTCAAGTGAGGGGTATACTTGGGCAAGGAGGGGAGAGGGAGTCTCCCCCCTCCCTAACCCACTCACTCATCGGCTCAAAATTAGAGGGGACCATCTCACTCGGCCAGCCGAGTGAGGGGGTTCCAGTAATTTTGGAGCATTTTCAAAATATTTTTGGCGCTGGTTTATTCTTGCTTATAAAGATTTACATAAAAATTTTCGACGCGCTGGGCGCGTTGACCAAAAAAAAGGTCGCCAATTTAGTCGGGGGGACCCTCTCATCGGATGCTCCCCCCCCCCCCCACCTTGCCCATGTATGGACCCTATTAGGGGTAATTTTATGCTGGAAATACGTTAGCAATGTTATTTTTGCGTAAAAACGCGCTCCCATTTTTTAGAAAATCGAATTTATATTTTTCGAAAAGTATATATTTCGACAAAGCTAATATGAAAAAATTCGATTTTCTAAACAATGGAAGCATTTTTACGCAAAAATAACATAGCCAACGTATTTCTCGCATAAAATTACCCCTAATAGGGTCATTTTTGAGAGAATTTGGAAAAATAAAATTTTTAGACCACGTCCAATGGGGTATAAGAGCCGAAGTAGCTCCAAAAATCGCAAAAATTCGGTTTTTGGGACCCCCTTATGTTTAGTAATTTTTGCTCTAAAACATCATTTTTCAACAAAAAATCCAGCGTTCAATAATTAGCAATAGCTAGGTAAAAAATTCAACTAGCAGATATCTGAAAATTTAGGAGGATCCCTGCAATTTGGATCACAAAAGGCTTTTAGAAACACAATACCGAAGCTATTGCAGCTTCAGAAGAAATTCAAGCGCTTCTCGAAAAACTAACTCATCTCATAGCAGCACGTATAGAAAATGAATACCATACAATTTCAGAAAACTATAGTTTAACAGGAAAGCTCAAAAACAAAACATACAAGACTTCGATTGAAATTTCAGTCGATCCGAATGGGACTGCCACGCCTGGAAAAGCGATGATTTATATTTTTGACCCAACAAAGCCGGAAGCGGCTTTTTTTAATATCACAACTTTGTTTAATTATCCTTTTATTGAACTGGGTAAGTGTGATATACAGTAGGGTATCTAGGATCAAATTGCGGGGAGGGAAGGGACCAACATAAGGGGGGCGGTTAAGAAAAAATTTTCATTTTTCGAATTTCGGGGGGTGCGGCCGCACTTTTGCAATTTTTGTTTTTCAACTTGAAAATTGCATAAAAAATCTCAAAAGTACAATTTTTTAGCCACCTTTTAAAAAAATGAAATTTTTAATTGATTTTTTAGGAGACCCTGTAACATTGGATAATGAAGCTAGCGAAAAATCATCAAGGATTAAGCGAAACCTCGAAATTTGGTGGTGGAGGAGGTAGCGGAGGAAGTCGTGGTGGTGGTGGTCGTGGCTCAAGTGCTGCTCGATCAGCTTCAATAAGTTAGATCATCCTTTATCATATACTAATTGTCCACTAACTTTAGGTTCTACCTCTCGTGGTTCTTTCGGTTCAGGGGGTGAAGTTTTTGCTTCAGGAGTTGGTGGTGCTAGACCACATCTTTGGCTTTTTGTTGGTGGAAGCTCGTCAAGTTGCTCCTCAAATTATCGTTACATTAGTGACAATGAGTATGATGCAGAAAACGACACTGATAGCACAGATGTGCGTATAGAATTATCGATTTGTTTTGGAAAGCATAAATCTCGCGAAAGTTGTTCAGCAAAAGTTGATGCTATGATGGAAAAATTTGCGTATGAAGTAAAACTTAGTAATAAAATCGGATCCAGGGGTTGGAAGAATTTCTAGAGCATTCAGACCAGCTGGGTAGGCAACAATTCTATTTTTGAACAGTCCAATGAATATAAATAAATCGTTAGATCAGCAACTAATCCTATACCAGCAAAACAAGAGCTTTATTTAATGCTTTATTCTTTTTCCAATATTAATAATTGCAGCAAGCGTGCGAAAAGCGTAAGTGTAGCTTTGAAGAGCATAAAAATAGATTTGTTGTCCTTAAAGGACGACAAATCATCGCGACAAGTTCTCTGTTGAAAATCGATTTTTTTTAAAATTTTTAAAAAACACTTTTCTAAGGGTAATTTCATGTGAAGAATCGATTGCACGTATTCCCAAACCTTGAAAACGCTTTCTTGACCCTGATTCAGAGAAGGAATCGGTGTATTGGAGCGAAAATCAAACATTTTCAGATTTTATGAGAAAACCGTCGATTCTTAGGTTTTTCTAGATGGAGAATCGATTGCGCGCATTCCCGAAGCTTGAAAATGCTTCCCTGACCCTGATTCAGAGAAAGGAGTGTTTTGTATTGAAGCGAAAATATGAAAATTTTGGATTTTTCTTCTAAAATCATCGTTCTAAGGGTTATTTTATGCGAGAAATCGATTTCCCCGAAGTGTCAAAATGCATCCTTAACCATTGTCCTTGAAAAATTATGTTTCTACCACAACGCTTCGGGAATACGCTGAATCGATTTCTCGCATAAAATAAGCCTTAGAACGATGATTTTAGAAGAAAAATCCAAAATTTTCATATTTTAGCTTTAATACAAAACACTCATTTCCCTGAATCAGGGTCAGAAAAGCATTTTCAGGAAATACGCGCAATTGATTCCTCGCATACGAATTAGTCTAAAAACGATGTTTTGAGAAATTTTTAGGAAAAAAAATTTTTTTCTAAAAAATTTGGAATTCGGCCAAAAATGAGTTAATGTAGGATATATTTTCAAGCTTGCTAATCGTTAAGAAAGCATTCTTGATGTCAAAAACATATTCTATCAAGAAATTTGAAATTAGAATGAAATTTTTGAATTGAAATGACTATACAATCTTTATACATCTTTATACATAATTACAGCTTAAATATTTATGACCAAGCAGTCGTGACGGTTCTCGTCGCCGCCCCACGTTGAAATGTACTGACTGCTCCAAACTTTATTACTGCAGTTGCTGTATTGCTTAGAGGCGGGAGGCGGAGAATGTGACGGGCAATTCTTCGAATTTGTATACGATATTGTTCATGGAAAATGAGGTTCATTGCTGTGTGAATCAAAGAAATTAAGCTAAACATATAAGACATTAACCGCCAAACCAAAAATTTTATTTTATCACCCATAGTGTAGGAGCAAACGGCGCAAAATACATCTTGAACGGAGAGGGTTCGATCCCAGAAGGTCGAAATTTTATTTTTATCGATTCAAAAAAGTTATTAATGCAAAAGGGATAGAACCCGCGCCCTATGAGTGAAGGCAGAGCACGTTAGCCACTCAGCCATTAGTAAAACCCACAAAACCCCATGATATGGTACTCATTTTGAATCACTCGGCGAGTTGAGTCGATTGGCGACATTTTTTAAAAATTTTTACCCTTGCCTACATCTTTTCGGAATTTTGGTGGTTTACTTTGACAACTTTTTTGATTCGATAGAAGCAAAATTTCGACCTCTATGGATAGAACCCTGCCCATTAAAGATGAATTTCGCGCCACTTGCCCCTGCACTAGGGGTGACGAATTTGTTCTCATGGCAGGAAATATAACATACCCAGTAGTAGATGTCACCAAACTTATAGTGATATCATTCGGCGCAAAAAATCCAAAATTGGCCCCTAACATGACAATAGAATATGATGATAGTAGTACAGCATCTAGGGCAGTTATAAAAATGAAAACCAATAGTTTCGGTCCCTTTTTGCTGTCAACCCCTTGGGTTGCTTTCTAAATTTTCTGATTAACATATTTTATAAAAAGTACCGGGAGTCGAGCTCCTGAGGCATTCGCGATTTCTCCCAGAGACAAATACGGGACCATACACGGGCAGCACCCCTGGTGGAATTTTCAAAAAAACTCACAACCCACATTTGGTCCCTCTCCTGATGGGGTCGAAAAGTTGGATATCAAAAAAAAAGAAAAACCTAGGGTCTGCCCATGTATGAAATGGACTATATTTTTACCTTGTGCAAAAAATAAATTATCGTAAGTGAGTAAAAACTGACAACATAGCCAAAAACTATGAAAATAAAATGAAACGTGGAAAATGCGATGACTGTTGACGAAATTATGGCACACTTTTGTGAACTGGTCATGGAATAATCGTCCATTGACGTCAAAACAGCCGCCAAAATTAGAAGCTAAAATTTTAAATTATAGAGCATCTGTTATGATCCCCCAATCGATCATAGGTTTCCGCAAAATCTTTTGGCCCAAGAAAAACCGAACCCTTGCATCGCGGCGTCATGGTGGCATCGAAACGTCACGACGTCATGAACGCTCGCGACACCATTACGGCGTCGCAATGTCACGAAGGCATCGGACATCACGAAGGCATCGAGACGTCACGGAGGCATCATGACGATTTGCGACGTCACGACGGCATCGCGATATCATGACAGTGTCACGACGTCGTGACGGCATCGTAACGTTAAAAAAAAATTTTTATGAGAAAAAATGGGATTCAAAAATATTTAATAAAAATTTACCATTTGTACACATATAGCCAAGAGAACCAAGCCTATCTTCGTTTTTGTTGTGAAATGATATTTATATATTGCCGGCTTGTGTACAGCAATCACTCGTTCGAAAGACATTATCATAGT
>JAQGCP010001547.1:0-12147 GCA_034699885.1 Acrobeloides thornei | reverse complement strand
CATCGAAAACGAACGAAAAATGCTGATTTTAGATGTATTTTTTGAGCGGCAACAATTTACTCCACGACCCAATATATATTAAAAATAGCAATCTTATTAGAGGTCTAGATAATTTTTGCATAAGTCTTTTTGAAAAATTTTTTTTCGGTTTCTGATAAGAAAATTGTGAGGAACAATAATCATCACCTGTAACAGACCGGGTTTGACGTGTTAATTGAGCCCAAGTTACATGCACTTTTCTAGATTTGTGGTTTTTAGGCATACCTAAAGCTTGTATGCAAACGAAATGAGCCGACGTGTGCAGAGCAGTGTTAGGTTTCAGACATCAGCATTAAAATTTGTTCTGACAAAGCCTCCGATTGGCATATACAGGGTGCGTAAAAAGTATCCGGACAAAAAGAAATTGGCATAACATTTTACAGAGGAAAGATTTTCGAATAATTTTGGTGTCGTGACCTTATTTGTTAAATTGCATCAAAACCATACTGTAAAGCTTTCTTAACCAAAAGTTTATGGCCAAAATAGTTGGGAGTCAAATCGTCCTTTGGCACCCCATCAGGCATTCCGCTTTCTGGCTACGATACGGCCTAAGTATAAGCTTAACCATCAAAAAACCTAAGCCTAAACTTAAGCCCCAAAAAGCCTAAGGCGGGATTTATACGTCCGTCGTGAGTGTCGACGCGTCGTACGACCGAACTATAAACGCTGTCGTACGATGTAACACAAAAATGCACTGTCGTGTCCAATTTCGATGATCTTGGTGTCATTAGATAGCTTGATTTTACATTGTTTTCTTAAAACCCTCATTAACTCTACAAATGGTTCTTTGACTATTTTTTGCATACAAAGTGTAACGAACGTGATGAAATCTGCCCGACTTCAGAAAAATATTTGCTTTGATATTGAAACTTCCGGGTTCTCAAGCTTTGTAGCATCTTAATCTTATGTTTATGTCCTTAAAACCCTCATCCTAATTAACCCATCTTACGCCTTTATCTAAGAAAATGAAATTCCAAGGCATCAATTAACTGTTTTAGAAGTTGCTTCGTAGTTAACTGTTTTTAGAAGCACTTGTAGTTTCAGTTATCTAGAACAACCAATTTTCTATTCATTGCAGCCTGTAATTATTGTTAGAGACGTTTTGAATAACCTTTTTATAGTCGGTTATTTGTCAAACTTGTGAAAAAGCATCCGTTTTAATTGTCGAATAGCCTGCGGCTAAGCATAAATCTCCGTCTTGCCATGTTCCAAAAGCTGTTAATCCACACAATCTTCAACCTCTTTATTGACCTAATTGCTATCATCACCGTTCCTCTATACATCTACTTTTTCATCGTCCAGCTCAGACTCGTCTTCAAAAAATCCAACAATGACGAAATCTCCCCTGTTTTTACCTCAATTCTCCTATGGAATGGGGTCTTTGACATCGCTGAGACCATCATAACATTCGTTTTTATTGAACTACCCCAACAGGGCATAGGCATGGACTGGTTTTCCCAAGATGACGCGATAAAAGGAAAGTTTTTGATGGTGACAGAACTCTGGGGCTCTTTTGAGTGTTGTTTTATAATATTAGTGCTGGCGGTGAATAGGTATACAGCGGTGATGCGTCCGGTTAGATATAGAACGGTAAGATTTGAGGGGAATGTCGAATGACAGGAGGGAAATTTAGATGTGGACGACGAAAAAGACGAATCTTATTTTATTGATAATTTGGGTTTTTATTGTAGCGACGCATATGCCGGTTGTGCTCTATGCAGAATTTTTCGTAAGATTTTAGAGTTGATGTCGCGAAAAAATAACAAAAAACAGAGTTTCACAGCGAAAATACCCCAATTTTCAGGAAGACAGGGGTGGTTTTATACTAAATTTAGGGCTGAGTTTATTACGAAATTTTGCGATGAATCAACCCTGAATTTGGGGCTAAATTTACCCTGAATTCAGGGCTAAATTTGACCATAAAACCCAGCCAACTTCTCTATTTTAGTCCGGAATTGACTGCTATGATACAACAAATCTGTACTACTTTTACAGTTCCGACACAAACTATTGGAACGCTTATTACGGCTACGTTGATTTGATCCTTACAGCCGTCACCCTAATCCCTTCCCTCATCTTATACACAATCACTGGGAGATTTATCTTGAAAAACTTGGTAGCTTATCACTTCACTATAAAGGACCCCTTATTTTTAGCAACAATTCGCTTCCAACGAAAAGAAAATGATTGTCTTAAAGCTGACCATTATCTCCTTTTTTGTCTGCCTAGGTAAGTGTTATCTCGGTAGTATAATTTTCGTACAATTGTTATGTACAATTATTTTTCGTACGAACTTTTCGTACAGGTGGAGGCAAAAGTCCTGGCCCAGGTGGACAAAAATCTTGACCCAGGCGAACAAACCTAGGTCAGGACTTTTTGCCGCCTGGATCAGGATTGTTATCCACCTGGGCTAGGGCTTTTGCGACAGTATCACTTTTCGTACAATTGTTTTCGTACAATTATTTTTCATATGAACTTTTCGTACAAATACAAGGGGGAGGGGGCAAAAGTCCTTGCGTAAGGGGCGGTATATCCTCGCATAAATTGCTCCTTAGGCGAGGACTTTTCGCCCCCTTGGCGAGTAATTTTGACCCCCTTCCTTTTGTATTTGTACGAAAAGTACCTGTACGAAAAGTTCGTATGAAAAATATTTGTACGAAAAGTGTGCTGTGCGAAAAGTTCTGTACGAAACGTGATGTACGAAAGGTAAGTGTACGAAAAGTACCGTACGAAAGGTGTTTGTACAAAAAGTACCTGTACGAAAAGTCCGTACGAACCATCGTTTCGTACGAACCATAATTACACCCTCAAATTTAGCCTATTTAACAATTTTACTGATCAGACTTGCGTTCAACGTTGCTTGGTTCTTTTTCAGTTATAATTTGTTCGATACTGTTACTTTTTACGTTGTTCTGAGGGGTTTCGCTTATGTGAAGTATCTATCAGTGCCATGGATAGTAATTTTCTTGTTTCCTAAGGTAAAATTAAGCAGGAATTGGAGGGGAAAAGGTTAAATTTAGATGCGCAGACAAATGTTTCCGTTTTTATCGGAAAGGAAGTCAGAAGGAAAATCAGTTGCAAGAACTCAGACTATATCGGTCGTTCGTCATTCCAAAAACGACGCAAGATTCGTTGGTCATTCCAAGAACGGCATAAGATAGAGTGTGATATTCTTGTGTTTTAGTCTCTAATGTGTTTTATGCGATACTCGCGCACTTTTTCATTCTTTCCTATTAAAACTTGGATGTGTATTGAAGCGAAATGCCTGATTTATAGTGTAACTACGTAAAAATAGTTGAAAGTACAACTATAAAAGGAGCGTCGATTACTAATCTTTACTGATCGAAGAGTTCAATCAAAAACTTTCTCACGAAAACTACGCTCCTCGCACGCTTGCTGCTTTATTATATATTTGTGAATTAAAGGATTTTATATTCCAAACCCTTATCACAAGAACCGGGAGTCCGAGCGTCTTCGGCGCTCAAGGGATCGTCCCAAAATTTTTTTGCGTTTTTCTGTTTAATTTTTTCAATTTTTCGATTGAAAATTTAGTCTCCGATTCAGGGTCAAGCATATCCCGTAAATCGGAGTCAAATTTAGCCCTAGATTTGGTGTTAAATTTAGACTAAATTCAGGGCCAAATTTAACACAAAATTCAGGGTAAATTTAGCCCTAAATTCAGGGTCAACTTTAGTCCTGATTCAGGTGCAAATTTAGCCATAAATTCAAGTTCAAATTTAATTCCTAATTTCAAACCCTTGTTTGTATATATTTTTCTATGCGTTTTCGTGTTTTTTGTTTAAATAAAGTCTTTTTTCAACACTTCCTCTTCAATCTGAACCCAGTTAAAATGTCCCACTTTTCAAACCCCGACGTTCCAAGTTGTCATGTTACGCTTATCATGCCTACAGGAGCACATTCATCCACTTGTTCCCAATTATGATGTCTACAGGGTGCGCAAAAAGTTCTTACGCCAAAATTGAACTTTGTTGAAATGTTCAAAATAACGTTACGCTTATCACTCAATTTATTGATGGTCAAGTGAATGAAAACAAAACAAAAAAACAACTCTTTATTTCTCAAAGCGTCCACCCTATGCTGCAACGCATGCGTCCAATCGCTTAGGAACAGCGTCGATTGCTGCGCGAATGTCTTCCATCGGGATTTCATTTCAAGCTTTTTTCAGAGGTTTCAGACTTTTGTGTGGCTTGGCACAGGCTCTTGCTGGGTCGATCCAGCCTCGCGATACCTTTTGAGCACGTTTTGGACCGTCCTGATGGGAACTTTAAGCAATTTTTCGATGTCTTTTGTCGTACATCCTTCTGCATGCAGCGCAACGATAGCTTATCGTTTTTTCTTTGACATTATAGCGTGATAAATATTGCAAACATGGATAATTTTGGTTTCAAAAGAAAGGTGGGCGTTCAAATTTTCAAATAACACAAAAAGTTTCAGAAAATGTTTGTGTTTATATCGAAAAAATGATGACTGAAGATGCGCAAGGACTTTTTGCGCACCCTGTATAATTGTGGCATAATCTCATCAGAAACACTAAAACACTAATTTGAATGTAATGCATAAGAAATGTACAGCATTCTTGGAAAGCGCGGAAAACTTTTATAAAGTCATTAAAGAAACAAACAAGTTGTTATTAAAAATGAAGAGATATAAGGAGATTTAAATGTTAGGTTATGATTAACACGTCAAAGACCAGTTGAACTTTAGGTACTTTGGAAAATCTATATAATTTCGGAGCGATTTTTTCATACGAGGAAAAAACCGGAAGTAAAAAATAATTTTTGCGCACATTATCGAAATGACGATATTTTTGTTTTCGAGAAATCCAAGTTCTCAAACTTTATAAGACAATATCTCGGTGAATTTAAATGCTATCTTGGCCTTGGCCTTAGCTTTGGACTTAGTCTTGGCTTTAGCTTTGGCATTAGCCTTGGCGTTGGTCTTAGCCTTGGCCCTGGACTTAGCCTTGGAATTTTGGGTCATGTTAAGTGGGCCCCCCCAATTAACCTAGCTCCGATTTTTTGAAGGACATTTATTGAAAAAGCAAAAATATTTCGACGGAGATCGAATCTGATCCTTTTCGACTGCAAAACTAACGATTTACCAACTGCGGCATGAAGACAAAAACTGAATAGTCTATTGGATACTCTCCTGACTATGGGACCGGAGGGCTCGGGTTTGATACCCATCTCAGCTCTTTATTTTTGCCACGTCGTTATTTTTTTATAATGCAATTTTGCGGAAAATTTTCATACCTATAGGATAAAATGATTATTATATTCGGAATCTCCGTATTTTTCTAGCTTATTTGAAACAAATTCAGAGTTCACAGACACAGGTTCCTTGTAAGTTTAAGCTAAACCTGACACTATAACTTTGTCACGAATTGAGTTTTTCACGCTAACTTTTGTCACGCCTAGAAACTACAAATCGAAAAAGTTGATTTTTTGTACTGAATGTTTTTGAAATCTGTTAGTCTGTTTGTAGTTTGTATGCGTGACAAAAGTTATAATGCCCTAAATCTTGAGGTACAATGAAATAAGCTTTTATGTCTCGAAAACAACTGCGAAAAAATCTCATCAATCTTTTACCCTGAACCGATTTTTTCCGCAGTGTAGGCCGGTAGTGCATTCGAGCATAATCTGATTGGCACAAGGTAAAGAATCTCACGGAATCATGAGCTTTTACAATTAAGTCATATAAAGTACAATTTTTCAATATATTCCTTCATCTTTTCGAAGAAATTCATTCATGTTTATTGACTAGCAAATATTCCTGATCTTTTGTTAAGTCGACCTTGAGGAAACTTTGGCCATAGAAAGACCTATATTTATTTGAAAACAATGCTAGATTTTCTCGGGTGCTGCATTTGTATTTTTCTAGTTATAATCTCTTCTTTCAACATATTTTTTATTCTTTTCACAGCATATCAAGGGTTTAACATTGGCCTATTCCATCCAAATTTTCGGTAATAATCAAAATCATACATTTACAACCCCGGATCATCCAGGGGGAGGGGATAACGCACGAATTTTTGAAAATCATGACGCACGCCCCTTGAGAATTTTGCGTTATGTTGACGTCGGCCAAAAAAAAAGTCGCCAAATTGAAAATTGACGACCCATAATTGGAAAACCATGACGCATCAGATAGAATTATCCGGCCCCCTTGTAAATGTATGATCAAAATCTTTCAAAATCTATTCTTTAGATTTCTTCAATTACAAATCCTAGCCGCATTTTTCACCATTTCAACTGGGATTTTTGCTTACATCCTGATCATCTTTACCCATGGCTATTTTTATCTCCCCAATGGAATCTTTGAAGCCATTCAAATTGTCATGACTTATGGAGACCATTATCTTAGGCCGTTGTCATTCGCCTTGGTTTTCGAACGAACTTTTGCCACAATAAGAAGGAAAGACTATGAAATAAAGGCATATTGGTGGATTTCGGTTTCCTCCACCATTCTCACAGTAACTTTAGTAAATAAAGAAATAAAAAAATGTATAAATTTAGATAGGTTTTACAGCTTTATTGGGAGTTGTGTTCTGGAAATGTAAGATTTCAGCAATAAAGACCGAGGGTGGAAGGGTCGAGATACGACCCAGACTAGGGATGTTACATTGCCGCATTTGCCACGTTTTTGGACTTTTTGCCACGCTGCCACGTTTTTGACTTTTTGCCCCGTTGTTTAACGTTTTTAAAGAAAAGATCAAATTCGTTAGGACCGATAATTTCAGTAAATTTTGAGCAAAAAAAATTTGATTTTTGAGAAAAATTCGAATTTTTGCTCAAAAATTGAATTTTTTTTATCAACATTTTATTTGAGCAAAAAATTCAATTTCTGAACAAAAATTCGAATTTTTCTCAAAAATTGAATTTTTGCTCAAATAAAATTTTGAGAAAAAAAATTCAATTTTTGTTCAAAAATTGAATTTTTTCTCAAAACCAAAAAAAATGCCACGTTTTGGCAGGATGTTTGCCACTTTTTCTATTTTGGCATGTAACATCCCAAGCCCAGACCCATCGTCCTCAAGGTCCAAAATTGAGCCCATCAGTTTTTATAGTCCGCGGCCCTGTCTTTTCGATCTATATCCTCATCTTTCATCAAATCTTCTTTTAGTACAAATCAATCTATATGTCTTCATTGGTATAATATCAGCTCTGGATCTAGTCTCACTAGGAGTATGTTTTTATAGGCATAAATTAACTGCTACTTTTAGTGCATCTACTTTCTTGGTACATGGAATAGAAGGCTTAGAAGGTTTTCTTTGGCCTCATTTTTGAACCTAACACAAAGATATCAAGTAAAGGAATTGAGATTATATAACCTCAAATAATATAGCTATCAGAAAACGTCCGAGCGATAAACTCCATCCAGCCGTTTCTAATCACGATAACAATTTTCAATTGGTTTAATACTGGGTCCGTATTACTCAATTCTTGGACTTCATTCCTGGGAGACTATGGAGTGCTTGTATTTTTTGGGGTAAGATAAGCTTTTTTTGGCGGTGGGATACTTGCGGACGAACTTTTGCGGATGGGACATTCAAATTTTTCAAAAAATTTAATTTTTTCAAAAATTTGAATTTTTGAACAAATTGAATTTTTCAAACGTTTCGTCCGCAAATGTCCGTCTGCAAGTATCCTACCGTCCTTTTTTTGATATCTTATGATTTAGAACATGAATATATCGATTATCATAAGTCTGGTTTTGTCTTTGAAGAAAAACAGTGTCTATCGTGAGAAAATTTTATGGCAACTGCCGATTGTTTTGAAGTTTGCGAATAGGGTAGATGATAGAGAAACTCGAATCGTCTCTATGGTTACGAACGCGGATGGCGAGAAAATTATCCATCAAATGAAAGATGATCAATATTTTGAAATGTTGAATAAATCATGGAAATAAAGATTTTGTACATGAAAAAATCTACAATATACAGAGTGACAAGAAATAACCCGAAGACCTGAAAAATTGATTATTTTAACAGAAAGGAAGGGAAAGGCGGATTGTTATAAGGGATCGTCCAGATATTACGTAATCAAGTAGGGGGGGGGGAAGGGGTAGCAAATGATTACGGTTATTACGGGGGAGGGGGTAGCACATGATTACGGTTATTACGGGGGGGTCAGGTGATTACGTAATCACAATGTATAAAATTTTTTGTTTCAATTTTTTTCAATGTTTATAGGTAGTTTGAGTGTAATTTTTTTTTAAATTTTATATTATTTTAAAGGATCAGTCCAGTAATTTACAACCATATGAAAAATGCTATATTCGGAAGGATCATAAAAAAGGAGCATTTTTGGTTTTACGGCATGTTCTGAATCGTTGTAGTTTTCGAGATAATTGCGTTTGAATTTGTTACAAGCTCTTCGTTGTAATACACAATTCAAAAAAGTTTGTGTATTACAGCGGAGAGCTTGTAACAAATTCAAAATTTCAAATCTCGAAAACTATAACGATTCAGAACATGCCGTAAAAATAAAAAATGTTCTATTTTTCATGATCTTTCCGAATATATCATTTTTCATATGGTTGTAAATTACTAGACTGGTCCTTTAAGAAAATTATATACATGACAATTGAAAATTTGATAACAAATAAGTTGTTTAAATGAGTGTACCACCAACATTGCACGTGTTAGCACTTGGTACACAGCATCTAAATTTTTAATAATTTGTACAAGTTTTTAAAAGTAAATATCTTACGTGATCCAGCTTCTAGTACAAATATTGTTTCTATTAATAGTAGAAACTTTAACATTGGTACATAATTTTTGTAATTTACAAACTCCACCAAGTCGTCTGCACATACAAGTTTGTGCGGAAAGATGCCCCGTAAGTGGATAAGTTTGCATACTTGCCATTGCAACAAGAGCCATGAAAATGAACAGAATCGCAGTAATCTTCATGTCTAAATTGACAAATTATAAACATTAAGATAGAGACCGATATGAAAAATTTTTTGGCAAAAAATGGAAACACTACGAAAAATGCTTAAAATTATCTAAAAAATGAGTTTCACTAGTTAAAAATATTAAGAGGCGATGTCTCAAAATATCTAAGATATCTCTCTAGTGGGTGATGGTAGGTAACAAAGTGGAGTGTGAGCTTAAAATCAGAAGGTGGGATGAACTTCATGGATGAATTTTTGGGTTGGAAAATGATTTTTTTATTTGGTATGCCCAAAGTTCAGACATAAATTGCTGATTACTAAAAATCAAAAATTTCGCAATAAAACCTTCATTTTCATTGTTTTTATATGCCGGTCTCTACATTAAAGGGGGTCTCATTTGGGGGTCATTCTCCGAAAATTTTTTTGCCAAAATAGCCTATATAAGGGTAAAATCATGCGGAAAATCGACTGTGCGCATTCCCGAAATGTGAAAATGCTTCCTTGACCCTGATTCAGGGAAAAACGATGTGTTTATTGAAGCGAAAATCAAACATTTTCGGATTTTTATCTAGTACCAATCTAGGTCCTTAGTTTTATACGTAAATGATCAGCATCATTAAAATGATGCCGATTACTGACGATTGATCAAATGCATACATGGGAAAGCAGGGGGTACTGGGCCCCAAAATACGAATTGGTCCCAAAAGGTTACTGTCGACCAGAAAAAAACGTCGACAGGCGAAAAAGTCGAAATACAAATTCGTATACGAATTTTTTGGACCCTACGAATTGGAAATACGAAATCGTAGTCAAATACGAATTCGTATATATGTTTTGGACGTATTCACCGTCAAAATACAAATTGGTTCATTAATTTTTTCCCCGATACAACGAATTAGGGGCGTACAGTACCCCCCTCCCCCCTTGCCCATGTATGGATGAGTCGTTTAGGGGGAGGACGAGAGAGGACAGAAGCATCTGTCAAAGACGGCCGTATCAGGATTTGGTTTTAGGAATGAGAAAAATAATCATAAGGATCCCCCTTATTTTTTCGGCCGACTTTATGTCGGCAAAAATATAAGAGGAACCCTTATGATTTTTCTCGACTTCAGCCAGTTCATACATGGGCAAAAGGGGTTGGTCAGAAAACCCCACATTTGTCAATAAATTTGACCCTCTTGCGGCATTATGGGAGTGGGTCAACCCACCCTTTGTCCAAATATGGGCCAGTTTTACTACTCTGGATTAGGGGGTCAAAATAAAGGGGTTTCGACCATAATTCAAGGGGGTTTTGAGGCGAAAATTGTAATTCTTTTCTTCCCCCTCAAACCCATCCCCTCTTTACGCATCCTCCCCCGATAAAAAATTTCTTTAAAAATTTAGAATGAAGACCACTAACAATATACGGCGAGGTTGTGTGAAATTGGCGCCAAAATTTGCAGCGAATGAAAGTCGAATTGATAGGATTTTTACAGTTCGTTTTGATTGTTTATTCTTTTTTTAAATTTTACCTTTTTCAGGTCACTAAAAGATCGGCCACTCGTAACGATGATCTTAAAGAGGCTATCAAAAAGTCAAAATTTGGATCACCATTGGAATCACCAACAAAGATTGTGGTAAATTCCAAATTTTTTATCTTATTTGACTACAGTGGAGCTTTAGGGTTCACCAACTTCGACTTCTCCGCTTAAACGGCTTACGGATTTATTATCACCTCAGAAAACAATAAAAGTACTGGTTTCGCCACCGCCTTCGGGCTTTGTTACACCGGTCAAGTCGAAAAAGGAGATTTATAAGGAGCTAACTAGGTCACCAGTTAGTTCGTGCAAGTATGCAAATTTTGAAAAAATTAAAAAACCTTAAAAAAGTAAGGTATCATTCCGCTTTAGGGGAGTTACCTTCAAAAATTTTCAATTTTTTTTACCAAAAATTGTCTTTTTCTAATGATTTTCAGCTTAAAACTGGTTTAAAAGAAGTCAATTTTATGTGAAAAAATATGATTTTTGGTGAAAATTTGCACTGAAATGAAGATTTTTCAGAAAGCCTCAGGAGTTCAGCAAAGCCGAATGGCTATCACCAAGAGTTCAAGCTAGTGCAAATTTTGAATTGCCTTTGAAGTACAGCCGGCTTTTGGATTTGTTCGAAAACATGGAGCGAGTAGGAATTTTTTAAACCATTTTTTACTCATTTAAATTCAGGTCGTTTCTATTGAACACCGACAAGAGAAGCGTATTATGTTCGAATCAGTTCAGCAAAATGTGAAAAATAATCTTAAAAAGTATGTTTGAATCTTCATTTTTGAAATATGCGAATTTCAGGTTTTTGAAGTATGCATATTTCAAAAATTGACCAAAGAAATTTTTTGTGTTAAAAAAAATCGATTTTGGCCCATTTTTTGAGTTCATAAATCGAATTTTAACTTAATATATGTCTTAAAATTTGCATTTCCAGGGATTTTACTAAAAGCCATTTTGCTCAGATGCTCCATATATACCCAAATTCGTATAATGTTCGACTAGAACGACCAATTGTGGCAAATTTATTTACGCCTAGCAATAGACCGAAGCTCGTTATTGAGCCGAATTTGGTAGAAGGTAAGTGGATTTTTCAGGAATTTGTTATAGCTAATGTAATAAAATCGATTCCGGGATCTATTTTGAGTTCAAAAAATGAAATTTAATTCAATTTTGGATCATTTTTGAATTCAAAATCGATTTTTAACTCATTTTTGAATCCAGAAATCGGTATTTAACTCATTTTTGAGTCCAAAAATCGATTTTAAAATTAATTTTAAACATTGACATTTATTTCTTATACTAATTTTTAGATTTAATCCCACATTGGCACGAAAAATCGCCTCCGAAACCACTCACACAACAGGAATACGTCCTTCCACTTGAAATGATCTCTCCGATAAAGAAGCCGCAAGGCATTTGTGACTACCATCCACCACCGTCGCCATTGAAATCACCCATGAAAACACCGTCAAGAGCGACGCCTAAGAAAACGTATGACCATTATATTGTAAAAAATCCAAAATTTGCATATTTTTAGCATAGCAGTGTTGGATTTACGACCAAAGTTGGAGCCGTGGCGACTCCATTGTCGAAAAATGATTTTCCGTTACAAGTTGATGAAACGAGTCAAAGATGCACATGACGAATTTTTGAAGTCTATTGAGACGCCAGG
>JAQGCP010001546.1:0-12147 GCA_034699885.1 Acrobeloides thornei | reverse complement strand
CAAAAAACTTTTATATGTAGAACATAAATTCAAGAAGTTACGAGAATCGACATACCATCCAAAAGATTTGCTATTTAATACGATACAAGAAATTTTAATTAAACCGATTGAATTATGTAACGCAGACAAATATGAGGTAAACATTTTTAGGAAGAGTATAAAATAAATTTAGAAACCCCAAAATTGGCCCTTTTCGATGGACGAGATCTTCACTCAAATGATTGAGCGTCTACAAGAAATGGTCGTTACTGGAATAAAAAAACCGGGTGTCAGAAGAAAATTATGGGTCGCAATCGATAGTCTTTTGATAATTGATGCGGCTAAAACATTACCATTCTTTAGACTTCTTAGCTTACAAGATCAGGTAAAAAGAATTTTTTAAATCATATATGGCATCATTTTATACAATAATTCTACGTCACGTTTCCTTGGTTAACACTTTTTTAATGGAATGTTTTTATTCTTTTATAAATAATCAAAATACTATTGTAATGCCCGATGGAACTACGCCTTTTAGAATCCGACTTGAGATTCATAAATTGGTGACTAATCAAGAGTAAGGATAAGATTTAACAGATTGCTATAGGATTCAATTTATGCACAAAGGATCAATTTTCAGCTCAACCATCTTATACTATATCAAACAATTGCTTCAATTAGCTCATAAAAATCAGGCGTTTGATGTGATGGAAGCTTTTCATAGATTCATCGACAATACGCCCATGTAAGTAAGAGAATAAGTGTGATCAGAAGCAGTGACGGATAGAATGAGGGGAGGGGATCTCGTCCAGTGATGTAGCTAAAGGGAGAAGCAATGTGTACTCGAGTCATCTCTATAAAGAAATTTTTTTAGGTCCTGATTAGACTTTTCGCGAAGTGTAGAAAGATCGCCTAACGATCTTTCTACACTTCATCGAAATGTAAGTGTAGCGCTACGAAATCGCGCGATTAAAAAACAGAGACATCTAAGTTTTTTTTAATTCGATCACTTACCCCTTAAAAAATTCCTAGAATACTGACCGGAATTTCTAGAATACTGACCGGAAGGTTATATATAATAAGACTGCACAAATTTTAGATTATCTATTGAAACACTAGAAGACCTATATGTTAGAGTCCTTGATCCATTGAAACGTGTTAATCTAACAGAAAAAGAATATGTCATTTTAAAAACCCTCATCTATTGTTACAACGCTTTACCTGACTTGTCAGATTATGCCAAATCAATTTTACAAAAAGAAGCTGACAAATATTCCCAACTTTTATTGCATTACCAAAAAATGGAGTATGGAGAAGCCAAAGGAGCTCAAAAATATGCGGAAGTGATCACTTTAATGGGAACATTTTTTCATTTTGCCGAGAAACATCGTCAAATTTTCTTTTTAAATCGTGTAGCCAGAGATATTGCTAGGGACGGGTTTCTGAGAGCTCGACCAAAGCTTTTAGACGAAATTATGAATATGAAATAAAGAATTTAAAAAAATTAAAAATGTAAATACTTATTTAAAAAAATGTAAATATTTAATATACCAAAAATAGACAAGACACCCTCGGGGGTGTCACTACTATCTTAGACAAAAAATCTTTTCCTACTTGAAAAGAAATTCATTTCTTTCAAAGCCTATATAGGCTTATGTCATAGCCGAGGTGGCATTGTAAAGGTGAACGAATAGCGACTTATACGTTTTTGTTAATCACTCACTAGGTACTTAAAAATAATCTATGTTACAAGTTTGCAGCAACACTTATTGGCGTAGTCCCACCCCTTCAGGCCAATCTTCGTTATTCTGTGAGTTTGTATATAGCTCTGAGTGAAATTCACCTAAATTTCTACCTACTCAGTTTCATGAGTTGTTGGTTATGTTAGATTGTTTTATCATACAAATTATAGGTTGTTTTCGGGAAATCACAAACTCAGGATTTTGAAGAAAAACTTTTTTTAATTTTCGTTATATAATCAATTAATATTGAAAATCAGAAATAAAAATAAACAAATTTTTCTGAAAAACACGTACTTTTCAAAATGCTACTCTTCCGCCAAATTAACAGATGTTTGAGAAATTTTTTCGCAAAAATGAAGAAGAAGTCTAGCTCTACAATGCCAAGGTTTCCGATTTTTGTATTGATTTTGACCTCATTAAGGTACCTTTCCGGATAGATACCATTTTTGCGTTATTAAGGCATTATCTCGACTATTTTAAATCCGTTTAGGCTTATTTTTTCCGTTTATTTCCTGAGATTACGGGTTCCACAGCTAATTCCAGCGCATAAGTTACTAGTTTTTGATGCTCTTCAAAGATATACCAACCTTTTTTGAAAACTCGATATGCAGTGATAAGAAATAAGTAACGGAAAATATGGAAAGAATGAGTGAGTGGGTTTGTTGTGAATCATCATTTTGGTGAAAATCGCACGTCAGTTTCAATTTTGATAGAAGTCTATTCTCTGAAAGTCAATTTGAGCTTAATTGCAAAGAAAATTATGAAACGATCCCAGAAACTCGCTTTTTGGCACACCCTGTTTATTAATAGAAGAAGAATCGTTGAATTATAATTACAATTAGATTTTCCTAAATCTACTTTGCCATTTTTTCGAGTTAAAAAAATTTCAAAAATCACTTTAATTCCCTGTTTTTTTCGCGTCTGTCGGCGCGAAAATTTTTGCTGAAAAACACTCATTTTTAAGCGGAAAACGCTCAGAAAATTTCGATTTTCGACGAAAATTTTGTTGAAACCCTTGAGTCAATGCAAAAAACAGCGCCGTAGACGAAATTTTTTTTGAGAAATGCTTGTTTTTAAGCTGAAAATGCTCAGAAAATTACAATTTTTGTAGAAAAAATGGAAAAATTTGGACCTTTTTGGTGAAAAAATAGAAAATTTTGGTCATTTTTGGAGAAAAATCATAATAAGGAACTATAATGATTTTTGAAAAATTTTTTCAATCAATTTGGGAAAAACATGGGGGGACCACTAGAAAATTTTTAAATTTTTCCAGGAATGAGGGGGAAACCACCCCGGGTTCCCACCCCACAATTTTTTACTTTGGTCCCCCCTTATGTTTTTTTCGAAAAATTTTCAAAATTTTGGACAAAAACATAAGAGGGATCCTTATGTTTTTTTCTGATTTTTTCAGAAAAATTTCGAAGATCACCAAGTTCTCCTATTATGTTTTTTTCGCGCCGATAGGCGCGAAAATTTTTTTACTGAAAAACACTTTTTTAATCAGAAAATTTTCAACAAATTTCGAAGAAAATTTTATTGAAATCCTATATTTAAGACATAAACCCAGATCCGCGGTACAAAATTTTGTGTGAAAAATACTTGTTTATAAGCTGAAACGCTCAGGAAATATCGATTTTGTTGAAAAATATTAAAATTGGGTATTTTTTAGTTGAAAATGAGAAATTTAGAACAATTTTGATTAACTCCCTGTGTTATAGCAAAAAACCAGCGCGGCAGGCGAAATTTTTTGGAAAATGCTTGCTTTTAAGCTAAAAATACTCAACAAATTATGATTTTTGTTTAAATAAATTCCGGTCTGCTCTACCCCCCTTCCGAATGTAGCAGGCATACCGGAGAGGCGCACCTGCTACCTCTCCGGCATGCTCCCTCTTTACCCTATGTTACACCCCTGGGTAGTGAAAAAACTACCCAAGTATGGACATGCTGTCGAGCGATGTATTTAAAAAAAATTTCTTCGTTAAACAAAAAATAAAGTTTTTCTGCAAATTTTAAGTTTTCCATCTTTTCACAATCGCTTCAATAACCAAAAATGATCAAAATTTCCTATTTTTTCTACAAAAATTATAATTTTCTGTTGAAAACGAGTTTTTAAAAAGACTCGAAAAAATTGTTCCCACTATTATGTTTTTGCCCGAAATTTTTGAAATTTCTAAAAATCTTAATGGTCCACAATAACGATTTTTCACTAAAAATGACCAAAATTTCGTATTTTTTCACTAAAAAGGTCCAAAATTTTCCATTTTTTCTACAAAAATTGTAACTTTCTGAGCATTTTCAGCTTAAAAACAAACGTTTATTAAAAAAAATTTTCGCCTGCGGCGCTGGATTTACTTTGACTAAAGTTTTTCACCAAAATTTCCCAAATTTTTCAACAAAAAACCTAGATTTGACATTTTTTAAGGGTCCCCCTAGGAGGCGGGAACCCTGCTGGTTTCCCACTCAGATTTGATATTTTTAAACCAAAAGTTCTTTATTTTCTGAGCATTTTCAGCATATAAAAAGCATTTTTCAACAAAAAAATTCGCCTGCGGCGCTGGTTTTTGCATAGGCTCAAGGATTTCAACAAAATTTTCGTCGAAAATCGAAAATTTCTGAGCGTTTTCTGCTTAAAAATGAGTGTTTTTCGGCAAAAGTTTTTGCGCTTGTTGGCGCGAAAAAGTCCCCCTTATGTTTTTGCCCAAATTTTTGAAAACTTTTCGAAAAAAACATAGGAGGACCAAGGTAAAAAATTTTTTTGAAAAAGTTACCCCCCCCCCTCATTCTTGAATCCTGGCTATACCACTGTGCCTCGAGCACAACCCTTGTATTGTTTTTATGATTTATTATTATAAGAAAGAAAATTATTTTATTAAAATTGAAGAAGTTGCCTGATTTTCAATAGGGCTTGATTCTTGAACGATATATAATTTAAATTTGAAAAAATTTTTATTTTACTTTGTTTTTTTCTGAAAAAAGAGGGTTGAGCCTTTTTTCGGAAAAAAATATCCACCACTTGGTCATGTATGCTTGAAATTTCAAAATTTTAAATAAGTATTTTCGACATCACACAATAATTTTTTAATAAAAAGTAATGCGAATTAAGGTTGTTCAGCATAATCTAAAGAATCTAACGAGCTCGACTCATTTTGTAATATAATTTTTAAATTCAAGTTTTCATGTCAATGCACAGACCTAACTTTTTGAAGTGATCTGCTTTATGGAGTCGCATAGTGAGTTGCACAGTAGTGAAATAAATATTCTGGTGGATGACCGGATATCACTTGCGAGAAAATAGAAATAATTTTATTCGATGTTTTGGAGTTTAACTCCTTCAGAAAAACTTAGGCCTGTATTTAATAGACTTTAGTCTATTAAATATAGACCTAAGTTTTCCTGAAGAAGGGGTTAAACTCCGAAACGTCGAATAAAATTATTTCTACTATTTCCTCACAAGTGATATCCGGTCATCCACCAGAACATTTATTTCAATAATGCACAGACCAGTTCAAACCTGTTCGAGACACAGAGTCTTGAATTCGTGACTCAATTCGAGACATTTAGAGTCTCGAATTATATACAATTCGAGACGTTTAGAGGCGCATTTAGAGTCTCGAAATCATTTCGAGACAATTAGCGGGCAGCCTTAGTGAAAAAACATAGAAAAAAACACTTAAAATTTATATACAGGTTGTTTTTTGATTGCTCCCACATTTCAAAACTTCGCCAAAAATTGAGTTTAAATCCGTTTTCGTCGCCCAATGGCTCATTCGATCGCATTAATCACCAGATTTTTTTAGAAAACAAAATTATTGAAAAAAATTTATTTTCAATTTTTTAGCCCAAAAATAATGAAAATCACGGTTTTTTTAATTGCTCCCACATTTCAAAACTTCGCAAAAAAATCGAAAATAATTTTTTTTCAATAATTTCATTTTCTAAAAAAATTCGGTTATTAGGGTGATCGAATGAGTCATCGGGCGACGGAAACGGATTTAAACTCGATTTTTGGCGAAGTTTTGAAATGTGGAAACAATTAAAGCAATTTGCTTAAATCAATCAGAAAAAGTTTAACAGTATTAAATCTATCAAATACTACAAAAAAAACCGCGTAAAAATTGAAACAAAAGTTGAAAGAATATGATTTTTTGAAAAAATGCACTTTTTGATACCCATCTATAAATCGAAAGGCATGAAAAAGCCATTTCGCTCAAAAATCTTTATGGATTCAGATTACCCAACTCAAAATCTATAAATCTGTAACAAACAAAACTTAAAAAATGAATATAACAAAACGTAAAAATGATGGTACGGTTTTTTTGTTTGTCCACAAGGACAGGGACATTAAGACAAGTGACGGTTCCAAGATTAGGTTAATCGATTGAGCTATCGGGCAGATTTGTAGATTTTTGTATTGGGGAATCGTAGTACACTCGACAATCCGTAGAGCCAGATCGAAAATAGTGCTTTTTTGGACCTAAAAAATGAGAAACATTGCTTTATCTCCAAAACTACGCAGTTTTGACATTGAGTTGATAGATAAAAAATGAATTATAATGGATTTAGCTGGCCGGAGATATGCCAACTTAAAGTTTGACCTAAAGTTAAAAGGCCGACCTGCCGTACAGGGGTTGAACCACAAGAGCTAACATTTCATCAACTATCATCGAATTGTATAAAATAGTAAATTTTAATTATGAATTTGCTTAAAATCGGTTTGGGTTTCGAGCTAATTCCGGCGCATAAGTTACTATTTTTCGATGCTCTTCAAAGATATACCAGCCTTTTTTGAAAATTCTACCATCAACTAGTATATATCCTTATAAAAAATATTTTCATTCGATAAGTTCATTAAGTTTTTTCTCTTTGATAAGTTTGACAGCAAGTCAGATAATATTGAAATTTTCATTTATTTGTAAAAATGGCAAATACTTTTTGCTTCGGCAAATAACAGATAATAGTCACTTTGATAAATTTAGGCCCTAAGCTTAAACTTAGTTTAGGCTCTAGGCATTAGGCTCTAGGCCTTGGGCCATACATAATTTACATGGAAACTCTTTTTAGTTTTATAAAAACTCTTTTCAGGTTACAAAAAGACAACGCTGAAGTTACAAAAAACGTCTTTTAAAGTTACAAGAAAAAACCGTAGCCGTTGTTAAAACTTAGTTGTAAAATTTTTTATAAAATTTAAATATAAACCAAAATTATAAATTTTAGACACTATCGACAATCTTTCCTTTTTTGATCCTTGCCAAAAAAATGAGATTTCTTATTCTTGGTTTCTTTATTGCTGGTCTAATAGCTTTGTTGGTAAGAAAACGAATATTTCACGATATAAAAAAAGGTTTTTTAATCACATAAGACAAATTTATAGCATGAAATGGCAAAAATCACTCAGTATTCGTTTGTATTCGTATTCGAATATGAATACGAATACAAATATGTATTTGTATTCATTTGCAATTTTTAATTCGAATACTTATTCGTATTCAATTCGCAGATTTTTTAATTTTTAGAGGTAATCCCCTAATTTTTTAATTTTTACAAAAACTTTTGTTAAAATATAATAATATGAATGCATAATTTAAAAAAAACTAGTACTTGGTTTGAAAGACATTTCCCATCAACAAGCCTCTAGCGTGACAAAGCAGAAGCTTTGTGGGCTCAAGTTCGCGGGTTTGAATCCTCTTGGAGCCAAAAATTTTTTTGAAATTTTGTGAAAGAAGTTTCCGACACGTTCCGATCAGGGCTGTCGCGGAACACTGTTCCGGTTCCGAGTTTCGACAAGTTCCGGCCATTTTTGCTGTTCCGTGTTCCGGCCATTTTTTGTCCGAAACATGAAATTATCAGTCTACAAAAAATGTATTTTTTCTATGTGTGAACGATCTTTTCAATAAACAGATTTATTGAATCAGGAAATTTTGTACACGTTTTTAATTGATTATTAAATTTTGCTTACGAATTTTTAATTTTTAACAAATTTTTTTATTTTTGATGAATTTTTGGCACTATGAATTTTCGAAAACGAAATTACGAACAAGAATTTTCGAAAACAAACTTTTGAAAGCGAATTTTCGAAAACGAACTTTATATCATAGCTTTTTTAAATTGCTACATATTCATGCGTCTGCGTGGTTAAGTGGGTAGTGGGTCCGCCCACACCCATGTATTTACGCAACAGAGCTAGGGTTCGATCCCCGGACGCTAAAGGTTATCACCGTGTGACTAAGTGCAAGGTTCACTACTTCACGGCTCAGGTTCCGTAGATGTTCCTCCCTCTTTGGCTCTTAGTCACCAGCGGGTAATTTCGGAACTTGGGTATCCATCTGTGATGGGTCGTGGACGGATGGGCTCAGGTTTTTGTCATTTTTGAGCAATTTCAGGTTAAAAATCGGGGGAATTTGTGAAATTATTTTTGGAGGCTCATTTTGCTTTGGAGCAAAATGAGATTCTCGATTTTTCGGATTCTACTTTTACAAAAAACTCTTCAAAATTTTGTTTTCGAAAATTCGCTTTCGAAATTTCGTTTTCGAAATTTCGTTTTCTAAAATTCACATTCAAAATTCATAGTGTCAAATTTTTTTATTTTTGAGGAATTTTTCGATTTTTAACGAATTTTTGTTCCGGTTCCGACAAGTTCCGGGCATTTTTGCTGTTCCGTGTCTGTTCCGATTCCGAACCCTGCTGTTCCGGTTCCGACCGTTGGACCTGTTCCGCGACAGCCCTGGTTCCGATGTCGGAACTCGAAATTCGTGTGTCGGGTGGCCTATTAGTGGTCGTTTCAGAACGCGTTGGAACGAATTAGTGATGTCATTAGTAATCTAAAAATCGTTCCGAAAACGTCGGGACAAATTAGTGGAAGCCCTCATTTCAAAAAATCTATTTTTTGAGGTGCCATGGCCAGGACAGGGAGTCAACAAAATAGATTTTTTGAAATTTTTTAAAATCATTCCAAAAACGATTGGAAATTGTTGAGCATAGTCAAAAACGGTGAAAAATGAAAATTTTCTGAAAAAATGAGTCACATAAAGGTGTTTTTTGACCTTCTCATTATCTTCAGAAACGCTAAATAACGCTATTTTTCGATGTTAAATCATCTCTAACTCTCTTATATCACTCAGTCCGCAGCTAAATCGATTAGTTCAAAAATAAACTCGGGTATGCTCTACAAGATACTTTTCATCGGAAAACTGATACGTCACTTCTGACATGTCCCTTGTTAGTTGTTTATTTTAAAGTTTTATGCATTAACCAGTGATGTAAATAATAAATTAACACTCCAATTTATAACAAATATAGATTTAAATTTTTACCCCACTAAGTTACAACTTACCTCAGGTAAGTTGTAACTTACCTGAAGTAAGTTGCAAATTATCAGGTATTTTTTTATTTTTAAATTTTGGTATATTATACCGTTTTTTTGGCATATTATACCGTTTTGAGTTGCCCTCTATCGTTTACGCTTAATTTCGGTAAAAAATTGTTGTGGCAGACATTGCGGGTTCCTTGTGAGTTGTGCCTAGGCATATTTTCTGAGTTGTGCTTAGGCATATTTGACGCTGACCCCCTCCCTACCTCAAACGTTAGTTTTTTCCATTTTTTAATTTTTGCTAAAATTTAAAAAATGCAATTTTAGAATCAATTTTTTAATAAAAAAATAAAAATTTTAAATAAATTTAATGAAAAAATAAAATTTTGCATAATTTATTTAAATTGAAAATTGAATTTTGATTAAATTTTATATGCAAAATGTAAATTTTTAAAACTTTTCTTTAGAAAATTTAAACAAAATCAATATTTTTCTCCATTCATTTGCAATGTTAGAATCGGCCGACCTCTCCTCTTTAGAAATTGTTAGATTTTTTTCAGATCCCCTTTCCCCCTCTTTGCAATTGTAATTTAAGGACAACCCTTAGGCCTAGATTTAGGCCTAGGCTTATAAGGGACTTGTCAGATTAGAAAGATGCGAATTTTATTCAAAACTAGCTAAACTGTTCCTTATGGTCTAAAATATAAGGAAAAAATCGAATTTTGTGCTATTGAGATCGATTTTGAAGGTATTTTGGACAATGAAAATGAAAAAAACGCCAAAAATATTGTTTTCATTGAATCAAGGGCCTCCAAAAACACTTTTATTTGACTTCTTTCGTCGAAATTTCAGCATTTGTCACCGTTTTTGTCTATGGCGAACATTTTCTAATAGTTTTTAAAAAAAGTTGAAAATTTTTGAAAAAATTGATTTTTTGGGGGTCCGAGGTCCAAAAAATAATTTTTTCAAAAAAATTCAACTTTTTATAAAATCTATTAGAAAAGTTTGCATAGCCAAAAACGGTGGAAAATGTTGAAATTTCAACGAAAGAAGTCAAATAAAGGTGTTTTTGGAGGCCCTTGATTTCAATAAAAACGCTAATTGGCATTTTTTATCATTTTTTTGTCCAAAATACCTTCAAAATCGATCTCAATAGCACAAAATTCGATTTTTCCCTATATTTTAGGAGATTTGGCCAAAATTAGCGATGATTATTCATATTATCGACCTTTTTCCTATTATACTTCTTAGTGTTAAAAAATCGAAAAATCATTCAAAAACTCTCATTTAAGAGGAGCTGTATCGTGTTATACCAACATTTTAGCATGCAAGTTGCTCGGATGATACACCGTGCTTATGCGGTCTTGGGTGTTTTGGGTGCGATTCCGGATATGTGTGTTGCGCATCAGACGCAGGTAGTGTTCCATACTGCGGTTGTTGTCCTTTTAATAATACAAACTGTTGTGTGAATGGAGGCAGATCAACAGAAATACGAAATGTAAGCTTTAGATTTTATCGTCATACAGATGTCCAAATTTACTCCGACTAGAGCCTGAGTTACTGAACATATTAACACGTCCAGGTCATTTTTGGGAATATTTGTTTTGGGAAATGTTTGTTTTGTTTTATTGGGAATAAAAATTCATAACAAAAGAGTAGTTCTGTAAAAAAGAAATAGTCGAAAAAGTCCTTTTTCGACCCATCCTGGGCTATTTAACCTCTTAATGCCTGGTGACCCACATATGGGACAAGATTTTGAAAGCTATATATCTCCTTCAATATAAATCGGATCTCCATAATTTTTTGAAAGATCCAGATAGGAACTATAAAAAAGTCTGAAATTTTGATACAACTTTTTCTATACCCTTTCAATGCCCTTGAAGAAGGTATGTTTTCGCATTTTTCAGAACCAGTTTTGCCGGAAAGTCTTTTTGCCGGAGGGTCGAAAAATTCTAATTTGGAATGAATTAGCTTAAAAAGAATAAAAACTAAGAAAAAACGAAAAAAAGTTTTTTCTAAAGTGTCATTTTTATGTACTGGCACGTCTAAAAAGCAATATTGAAGGCCTGGTATCTCGACAAATATGTGCCACATCAAAAATCTGATCACGCATTTTTAGATCAGCATTGGTTCTTTATAAACGAAAATTTTTTATCAAAATTGGATTTTCATACACCAAATAAATGCTTTGAAAAATCTTTAATAAAAAAATTTTTTACGAAAAATACACAATTTTCAAAGGCAAAAACTTTTTTCTTCACTAAAAATACTTTTTTTTCGCTAACACTTTTTTCTTCACTAATACTTTTTTTAAGGCCTTAAGCCATAGGCCTTAAGCCATAGGCATTAGGCCATAGGCTTTAGGCCATAGGCTTTACGCTATAGGCTTTAGGCCATAGGATTTAGGCCATAGGCTTTCGGCCATAGGCTTTAGGTCTTCGGCCATAGGCCTTAGGCTTTAGGCCATAGGCCTATTACAAAGAAAAAAGTATTTTTAGTGAAGAAAAAAGTGTTAGTGAATAAAAAATATTTTTAGTGAAAAAAAAGTATTAGTGAGAAAAAAATATTTTTTGTGAAAAAAAAGTGTTTTTAGTGAAAGGAAAAATGGTTACCATTTTAAAATTCATTATCTTAAAATTCTGAAGTCGCAGAACATTAATTTTTTATTTAAAAATCGCCCATATACTATAATAATATCCTACAGAAAATTATATCGAAAATTTTTTTCAGTAAGCTTATAGAATTTTTTTTAAGGTTTTGACTTCAAAGCCTCATAGCTCTTAAGGGGACATCGGAAAATTTTTTTGACTTTTTACATTAGAATAATTTATTTTAACTTAAAATTAATTTTTTTTCGAAAAAAAGCAGCTTCATATAGCCGGCATTAAGGGGTTAAAGTTGTAGGTTCTTATTTTTGAGTCTTCCAATTTCTCAAACTTCACATGTGTTTCAAAACTATAAAAAAGAGAAAAAATTTCTGTGCCACCAACAAAATCTCTTTAAAAATGCTCAAATATGCTAGTAAACGTCATAGGAACACTAGAAAATATTAAAATCACTTTTTCGAGAATAGCCAAAAATCGCGATTTTTGTGTGCCACCCCTTTTCAACTTCAAAAGC